>CAJHQP010003481.1:0-66989 GCA_905132765.1 Moricandia arvensis
AGACCTGGATTCGTCTATCCTACTCAGCCTCAACCGAAATGGCATGTTTCTTCAACCTCCATTCGGGAAGAACCAGAACGCTAAGAAGGTGATGAACGATGTCAATGTGCATAGAGATACTGTGAGGCTGCGAGTGGATGAGCGTAGACCAAAAATATTAAACCATAACTATTCATAAATGATTATTTTAAACATGCAACAACTATAGAGAAAGCTTTGTGTTTGTCAAAAAAAAAGAGAGAGCTTTATCCTTTTAGGGGAAAGGATTAGTATCTCCGTCTTTTTTCATGTGTAGTCGCTTGTTAAATCCACCATTATCATTACCTAAAGCCGACATACCTTCCTTCTCTTCTTCACCGAACTACTACTATCTGATTCTCGACAGAAGATTTACTTTCAAATTTCTTCTGGCGCTTAATCTCCGTCCCTGCTCCGCCTCTCCACGGCTGCTTCTGTTAGTACCGCTGAATCCCTGTTGCGTTTAGTCTCCTCCTGTTTCTTGTTTGTAAGGATGACGTCAGTGGATATGGCCACACGGACTAGTCCAACGGCAAATCTCCGGCAAAACATATACTCTCAACCAATGTTAAAGTTTCTTTGCTTCCAAAATCTGAGAAAACGCCAGCCTTTTCAAAACAGTGAAGGTAGCCATTTTACAAAAAAAATAAAAGAATCTCTCGGATAAAGGAACTGTGACGAATGATGCTAGAGAGATGAAGTGTTACCTTTTTATAGGTGGAATAATCACCGACTGGATGAAGGGTAAGATTCCATTGAATGTTGAGATCGTGGTTGGTAGTGGGAATGAAGAGTTAAGTTTTTGGTTGTGACAGTTCAATCAAAGTCGACTTGTAACAGTTCAAGAGGTGAGGAATAAGACAGAAACGTCATGACAGACTTCGACTTGGTGATTATCAAAAGCATCGACGAATACCCGGAATGCCAGAACGCCATTGTTGGGAACAAAAAGAGATGTTTCGATGAAGTTGGATGACCCTAGAAACGGGAAATCATGAAAAAGATATACGCGAGACGGGCTTGGCATTGTTTAGATATTGGCCCAGAAAAACGTATCAGTAACCTATTAATCATAAAGTTTCGTTGAAGCTCACTTAAAACCCAACATCAAACGATATTTAAATGAAGTGACACGTGACATCTTCTCCATACACTATTTGATGACGTGTATTGGCTAAGGAGAGAGACAAAGTACTACTTCTGTATATATAATGTATATTATTATACATATATACGTTACAATGTATATGCACAAATGCATGTACAATGAACGTATGGGCCTTCTTCGTAATTATTAATTTGGAATAGTCTCCAGATTTGAACAAAACAGTGACATATTATATAATTTCATGCCAAACGAAATAATTTGTAGTGTAAATTTTCGATTTGCAGTGATGAAAATGTAAAATAGCAGAGATATAATTCAAGAACACATGTTGATGTGCGTGACAACAACTTGAGAAGAATGGAGGAAACTGCTTTAATTGCTTAAACAAGTTGGCTATTAATTCATATTATGCCAAAACAAAGCTGGTTCGTCATACTCAAGGGATCAGATATTACTACTGAAACTGAAAGCGATCAGATATTATGGTCCTGATTATCGATATGATTGATATACATACCATCGCGGACTCGTACATAAAATTTATATTGCAAAAGCCTGATGCTAAAACGTCGGCCCATTTTCAAATGGGTCAGAGATATCATTTACAACACCTTAGTGAGAATTTCACTAACAAAAAGAGTAAAGATTTGTATCACACACTAATCAAATCTTTGATTCGAACTCTATCATCGGTATTTAACGGTTTATCAGTGTATTCAGACAGAATTGCTCGGAACTCCTCTCCCGTTAAGGTTTCCTTGTCCAACAAGACATCAACAAGCTTGTCTATGGCTTCTCTGCTGTTCCTCACGTGGTTCTTAGCGATCTCGTAAGCGTTGTCGATTATTTTCTTCACGCATTGATCAATTTCCTCGGCGAGTTTCTCTGACATGGAGCTTCTCGCGAGCATCCTTAGAACGACGTCGCTTTGCGTGGTCGCTGGGTCCGTTAGAGCCCACGGACCAATCTCCGACATACCAAACATCGTCACCATCTACAAATTGAATCAAAACAAACCCGCCGGTTATTTCCGGTTTATAAAATTAATTTTTTTATATATACATACTTGTCTTGCGATCTGTGTTATTTGCTGGAGATCGCTGGCAGCTCCGGTGGTTATCTCCGGTTCTCCGAAAACAACTTCCTCCGCGGCTCTGCCTCCTAGTCCTCCGACGATTCTAGCGAACAACTGTTGTTTAGAAACCAATGTAGGGTCTTCTCCCGGTAAGAACCACGTGAGACCACGTGCTTGACCTCTAGGAATCAACGTGACTTTCTGAACCGGGTCGTGACCTGCAGTCAATGTCCTAAACCGAGGAAAAAAACGATTAATTTCTATACATAAAGTGACTAAACCGGAAACATTAAATTAGTAAACCGGGACTTACGCACAGACTGCATGGCCTACTTCATGGTACGCTACGATCATTTTGCTTTTACCGTCGATCATCTTCGTCCCTTCCATTCCAGCGACAATCCGATCAATGGAGTCGTCAATCTCTTTTAAGGTAATCTTCTCTCTTCCTCTTCTCCCGGCGAGAATCGCAGCTTCGTTCATGAGGTTGGCCAGGTCAGCTCCACTAAAACCAGGAGTTCTCATGGCGATCACGCTCAAAGATACTTCACTGTCAAGTTTCTTGCTTTTGCTGTGAACTTTTAATATCTCCTCTCTTCCTCTGATATCCGGTAAACCAACGGAAACCTGTTCCAACCGGTCCGGTTAGTTTTAAGTTTTATAATCAATGTTCGGTTCAGAGGTCCGAGCGTAAGAAAGATGAAACATTCACTATCCGGTTAATATGTATATTTCATTTAGCCTCAAAGTATTAAAACTAAATTAATGTTTTAAAAATCGGTTTAGGTAGTTTGTTTAAGTTTTAGAATCTATGTTCGGTTCAGAGGTTCGAGCGTGACAAGATGAAACATTCAATATCCGGTTAATATTTATATATCATTTAGCCTTAAATATTTAAAATTAAATTAGTGTTCTAAAAATCGGTTTATGCGGCACGTTCATCTAAAAACAATTTTTTCAAAAGTCGGTCACGCTAAAAAATTCGATCTAGACATTTGCATAATCAGTTATTTGATTTCGTATAAATTGGAGGCCGCCTAACCATTTCTTGAACATATCATATTTAGTGGTCATTTGTTAACTGTTTCGAGTACCACGTCCCTGGTTCGATTTTTATGTTCAGCCTTGCGGGTTAACCAAACATACCTGCCTATCGAATCTTCCTGGTCGGATCAAAGCAGCGTCTAGAATCTCTGGTCTGTTCGTTGCAGCTATCACGAGAACTCCGGTATTACCCGTAAACCCGTCCATTTCGGTTAAAATCTGGTTCAGCGTCTGCTCACGTTCGTCGTTTCCTCCTCCTAAACCGGTTCCTCTTATTCTCCCAACAGCATCAATCTCATCAATGAACACTAAACAAGGTGAATTAGCCTTTGCCTTGTTGAACAAATCTCTAACCCTAGATGCTCCTACACCAACAAACATCTCTATGAACTCCGAACCGGACAATGAGAAAAACGGAACTCCAGCTTCTCCGGCTATGGCCTTGGCCAAGAGAGTCTTTCCGGTTCCTGGCGGTCCTGTCAACAAGACACCTTTTGGGATTTTAGCACCCAAGGCTGAGAATTTCTCTGGTGTTTTCAAGAATTCTACTATCTCTTCAAAGTCTTGCTTGGCTTCATCTACTCCTGCAACGTCCTCGAACGTTATCCCTGTGTTTGGTTCCATCTCAAACTTAGCTTTGCTTCTGTTTCAAGAAAACAAACATTAAACACTTTAAACTTAGGGTTTAATATTAGAAATTGACTATGAAGGATGTTACCTTCCAAGGCCAAAAGGCAAGTTGGGTCCAGTAAGGGTTCTATTTGAAGAAGATGCTAATATCAGAGAGCCAAGTAAGATCAAAGGAAACCCTAAGTTCCCCAAGAAGTTGAGCAAGAAAGCTCCCCAGTTCACATCTACCGGATGAGCAGCGAAGTCTACGTTCTTCTCCTTCATCTTCCTGATCAGATCAACAGGTAAACCCGGAAGGTTAACCCTAACCCTCTGGATCTTTCTTAATGCTGGATTGGTGATCTCTGCGATGGCAACAGTCCCATTCTCGAACAAGTCAACTTTCTTGACTTCATTTTCTTCAAGATGGTGCAGGAACCTCGAGTATGACAGTCTGTTTGAAGCAGCTTCGATGGGAGCTTCTGGTTCAGCCTTAGCGGGATGGGCCAAAACTAAAGGTGACGTAAGTCCAAAGGCAGTCAAGTTCAGCAGGGCTCTCTTGGTGAGTTTAGAGTCTAGAGTTTTAGTTTTGAGAAGAGGGTTATGCCTGTGGGTGGATTTGGATAGATGACTCGGTTTTGGAAACTCTTGGGATTTATTATTACAGGTTGGGATGTTAGAGAGAGGGAGAGACAGAGCTGGTGAAGAAGATGCCATTTTCATCACCAAAGCCAATGCTTCTGTTCTTCTTTTGAGTGCTTCAAAGACTATTAATTTTATTGATCTGGTCTTCTTATGTTTTGGTTGGTAGGTAAGTTCGAGAATTTATATAAACAGAAAAGTTGATATGATGAGTTATGACTCAAACGAAGAGGATGTTTCTAGTTTCTTTTGTCTTCTCTAGAACATATAACTGTCTTCTTGAATGATCCAGAGATTGTACTATTGAACAAAAAAACAAAAAGATCTTTATATCTTAAATCTCCACATACTATATGGGATAAATCAATCTTGAAACAAATCTTAATCCTTGATCTCCTTATCTTATGTCTTTTTATTGTTTAGTAGAACTTTATATAAACCATACACTTGGAGGATAAAAAGGCACACACACATGTCCTAGTTTGCTTGATCTAATCAAGAACCACTTAAAGCGAAGTTCAAGAGAGTTCTTTATAGATAGTAACAGTCCCTATTTAGCACTTAGGATACAGAAATACAGAAAGGCCTAAGAACAGAGAGCATGTATAAAGTGTTTGAATCATTAACAATGAAAGTCAGACCAAAAAGCACATAATCAAGAAACACGAGAACACATTCACTAGAAACCATTTTTCTCTGCAGTATCCTCATTGTAAAGGTCTTTTATTTAAACACATGGAGATTAACATCATATTAGTTTTGTGTAAGAAGTTCTTGTGAAATTAGTGTTTTGTTTTTCATTATGCAGAGGTTTAACTCTACTCAAATGCCTCTGAAGAATAAAAAAGAGATTTCATAAGACAGTTGGTTTCTCAAATCTAGCTTAAAGTCTGCATAGTAACATTAGAACCACACTGCAGTTGGCTTGTTGCTTATTGGCTCTCAGACTTTGTTCTCCTCTTTTGGTTTTAGTTAATTGGTCATCAAAAGGATGAGAATGCAAATGGACATTAATTAAAATCATCAGGAAAAGACAGAGATGTCTAGCAACAATATTAGGAAGTGTCAATGAAATAGTGAAGCCACAAACACACCCATCTTAATCACTCTTTAGAATGATCAAAACATTAGACAAAGAGAGGCACTCACACAAACCTGCAGAGGTAAGAAATGAGAGAGGACAATTTGGTCTAAGGAAGATGCTGTGAAATACGGCAAAGCATAAACAAAGATGAAAAACAAAAAAAAAATTAAAAGATATATATATATATATATATATATGAGTATTGAGTACACACTAGTTTTTTGATGAGGAAACAAAACAAGTAAAAAACATAAGCGAGATAATAAAAATAGGTGGGGACTAATTAATTAAAGTTGCACTAAGCTTGGAACATACAAGCAAACAAAAGCATCACAAAGATAGTCTGCACATTCTCTGACATCTGCAGCTTCTTTCAAGGATCCATCTACTCCAAAGATGTAAGCTACTTCGCGAGTGGGGTTCTCTAAATTTGTGTCTTTATCAAAAACCACGGCGACTTTCTTCTCCACATCAATGAAGAAACTTGCAGAAACCGGAAAATGCCACTGTTGGTGAATGAGTTTTTGAATGTCGGCCGATAAGAAAAACTTGTTGTTCCAGGACACGGAGTTAGGCTCATCAATCTTATTGGAAATCCAGATCTCAAAGGTCAATATATCCGAGGTCTGGAATAAAACCACAAGCTGATCTTCTCCAACACTGGATAGACTAACAACATCTTGAAAGTGAGAATCAAACGGTAGAGGCAAAGGCGGCCCGAATGTCTCTCTTGTGAAATCGAAACAGAGTAAGAAACAATTATCGCCATATTGTGTGTCTGTAGCGAACCAGTAGGTGTTCCCCTTTAAAGATAGGCCACGTTCACCATATCTTATCATCCACTCGTTGTTTCGAGGAACAAGGTCATCAATAATAATCCTCCATGAATCACAACTCAAGTCGTAGATTTTAAACTCGACAAAACTACCGAGAAAATCACTAAACCTCAAGACTTTGTGAGACTTACTGTTAGTGTCGTACCCGAGAGCATACGTATAGTTGTCCATTACGTGGCGATTATGTGTTTGCACGATCCACCTGGTTTGCCCCCAATACGGGTTCCAAACCACGAGCCTGGAGGAGTCATCTTTGGGGATGCATAACAATAAACCGTCGCAGTGAAAGATTTTAGACACATCGATTTGATCTGAACCGTCTGGGCCAATAAGTTTAGCTTCACGCTCTATACATGATTTGCTGCTGTCGGAAAGATTGAATCTCATCAGAAAAACCCTATAATCCATCATCATGACCACAAGACGGTCCTCCTTTGCTTCTTCTTCTTCTGCTACTTTTGCTTGATGATGAGCAAGGTGCTTCTTTGCAAATACGCCGCATCTCGACAACGTGTTCCACTTTTTGCAAGTGGATCGGACTGGTCTCAGAGATGTCACCGGAATTCGACAGAGCACCTCCTCAACCATATCCTTTGGAAGATCAGACATCTTCTTCATCTGAGAGAGAGAACCTACTGTCTTAACCCAAAAAGTTAGGTGAACCTACAATTAATCAAAAAAACAAAGCAACTTACTTGTCTGAATTACAGATTTCTTCCGCCTCTGGATATATATAACCACTGAAGACGCAGAAACTCTCAAGTAATTGGATTCGATCAAGACAAAAGGAAAAAAAAAAACACAATCCCTAATTAATTAGGAAAGAAGAGAAAAACTTGTTTGTGACCGACAGAACAAATAGACCCAAAAAAATCTCAATCCCGTTGGTTCAGGTCCACAACAATTAAATTTATAGCCCCAAATACCTTAATATAATTTTTAATAGGTTTTATTTAATTTTATAATTTTATAATAAATATAAAATAAAATTCAATCAAAATTTGAAAAAAATCTATTTTACTTTTTGTTAAATATTAACTAGATTTTAACCCGCACGTGCGGATATTTTTCTATTTTATAAATGTATTTGATGTTATTACAAATATTTTATTTCAATAATTTTAATTTAATGCTATATATTGTGTAACTCTATAATTTCTTTTATATTTTTTCCTCAACATTATTAATATATAGTGATTTGTTTAAAACATTTTAATTTGTTATTAATTTTTATTAAGTTTAACATATGTTAATACATTTATTTTGTATAAAGCTATTATACAATTTATGAATTTTACCCTATTTTAATGATGAACGATGATTTATTTAAATGAAAAACTTTACAATTTAAAATTTATTAATTTACCTATTTAATATATTGTGTAACTCTATAATTTCTTTTATATTTCTTCCTCAACATTATTAATATATAGTGATTTGTTTAAAACATTTTAATTTGTTATTAATTTTTATTAAGTTTAACATATGTTAATACATTTATTTTGTATAAAGCTATTATACAATTTATGAATTTTACCCTATTTTAATGATGAACGATGATTTATTTAAATGAAAAACTTTACAATTTAAAATTTATTAATTTACCTATTTAATATAATTTTATCATATTTAATTCATGTAACACTTCTATTTTCATATAATTCAGAATATAATTATAGAATTTATAAAAAAGTAGAATTTTTATTTTCTTGTTTATAATAAAATTTTAGTTAACATTGATTTATAATAATATTATATAACTAATTACGAAATTTATTAATGTATTATCTTATAAAAATATTTAAATTCTTAATTAGGATTTTGTTAGATTCTTTTTTAACAGATTTTGTTAGATTCTTTCTCAACAGATTTTGTTATAATTAAAAATTAAAATTCAAATCTTTAGTTGATTTATTATTGATGTAAATAATTAAATATGTCATATTAACTAATTTTTGAAATGGTCTAATTACTATTTGTTAATAGTAGATAAAAATTTAAAATTTGTTAATTTACCTATTTAATATAATTTTACCATATTTAACTAATGTAACACTGTTATTTTTATATAATAGAGAATATATTTATAGAATTTATAAAAAATAGTGTAGAATTTTATTTTCATGTTTTATAATAAAAACTTAGTTAAATTTATTTATAATAATATTATATTACTAATCACGAAATTTATTAATGTATAATTTTATAAAAAATATTTAAATTCTTAAGTAAAATTTTGTTAGATTATTTCTCAACAGATTTTGTTATAATTAGAAAAATATAAATTCTAGTTGGTTTATTATTAATGTACCAAATTTATATACCCATTGAAATTAATTAATTTAAATATATTATTTTAAATAATATTGGAAGAATCTATAAATAAAAAAGAAATAGGATGACTAAATGTGTAAATAGAAGAAAATATTTAATCTGCTATCCGTGTTTCCAAACATTCTTCCTTTAGTCTACTATCTATGTTTCCAAACATTCTAATTTTGTATTTGATTTTTAATAATATAGATGTTAGTTAATAGATAAGTCACAACATTTTTCAATAAGTCCAAAAAAAAACATGCCAAGGTAATTTTCAAATAGGACTCTGTTTTAATATATTAGATTAGTTAATATCATAAAAATATCAATAAATTCTAATAGGTTTTAAACACAATTATAACCTAAATCTTTTTCTAAAAAAAGAACTATTATAATATAACTATTTTGGATGTATCGTGTGAACGGCGGTGGAGATACGAAAGCTTTAAGAAAGACAGTGAATAAAAGGATCAAACGTTTGGTTTCAGTCTCGCGCTTCTCTGAAAGATTGAAAGATATGGCTACGAAGAGGTTTTCCACAGATCGACTCTTGATTGGCTGAATCAGGAGGATCTTGTTGCGATTTACAACAGGCATCAAGCTATACCCTTCCGTCTAAGCCGTGTACCGTTGGGGCAGCTACCGCTAGAGGAAGGAATCTTCTTGTATCTTTTTGAGTGGGACGACGTGGAGGATAAAGAGAGAGAGTTAGCATGGAGGATAAAGAAGAAATGGAGTTTTGTATAAAAAAGAAACCTCATAGGCTGAGATATTAAGAATTGACTCAGTGACATCCCCAGTGTAGTTTCCAATGTGTGAGGTATGTATACTTAAACTCGCCCTTGTTTTTCTTGTAGTATTCATACTCAAGTAGCGTTTAATGTGGATCTAGCTACATGACAAAAAATATTCATGCTACACCATTCAAGAGATGAACTTACACATAGAGCTTTTGAATATAAAGATAATAAATATTTAAGTTTACAGCAGTTGTTCATGATGATAAACTCATCCCACAATCTTTTCTGCATTGAGTTAATGTGATTATGTAAGACACAAACTCCTCTCTTCAATTTTGAAATTGCACAAAAATTTCCCGATTCTTACCTAAACATGGAATGAGTTTTATTCGGTTTAACCTATATTCGGTTTACAGCGCTTGAGTTGATTCTAGATATTATGACTTTAAAAACAGTGGTGATTGCATTTTATATATGTACATCTGTTGATTTAATAAATATCTTTGTATATATTAATGAAACAATATCGTAAGATATTCTTTATTTTTCTGAACCACAGTTGCTCTGGTCAGATCCTCAAACCCCTCTTGGACGGCCCCAAGCAAATGAGGATGTGGAATTCAATTTGGCGAAAACTAACTCGTAAGTTCTTCAAAGAGAATGATTTGGAGTTGATTGTTAGATCACATAGGGTAAAAGATGAAGGTTTTGATTTCACTCACAATGACAAACTCATCACAATATTTTCTGCCACAAATTACTGTGATCAGGTTAAAGTCAAAACATTTTCTCTGTATCATTATGAAATTGCTAAGTTATTTGGTTATTACATTGTTGAGTCACCTTCTCTCTTTTATAGATGGACAATGACGGAGCCTACATCCGTTTTATAGGTCCAAAACTGATTCCAAAGACTAGTCGTTTCAAAGCAGTGATTCCGGATTATGTCGGATGCAATGCAGCTGACAAAAGTGACCCCACCCCTCGTAAAGGATCCTTAAGCTCCACAACTTTGTCTTCAAATCTCTTACAAAGAGAAAGAACTACAAGAATCAAAACCATAACATCATCATCATCATCATCATCATCTCTTTGCACATAAAACACGCAGAGAGACGAGAAAAGATTACATTTTTCGTTCGCTAAACGAATCTGCACAGCATCGCAAGAGTTGATGAACTGAGCAATTAACAGAACCACATCATAAGCTTTCCCCTTTGACAGTAGACCACGCGTAAGAGCCTCCTCGCTTAAAACAATCAAACCATACAAAACTAAAGATGAGAGTAGAGCCCAGACACGATACATCCAAACACAAACACATGAGGATAGAATGATAAACTCACAGGAGAGAGAGGTAGCCGAGAGACTGAATCGAAGCATCAGAGCGGCTAAGGTTCACTAAAGAGAAGAGAGAGAGAGAGAGAGAATTTTCAAGAAATAAGATACAGAGATCTAACAAATTGAAAAGAAGAGGCAATAAAGATTTACCCTGCTGTTCGCTTTCTTCAGGCTCCGGAACATAATCCGGGTGGGTCACCATCGACATCATCGGAGGAGTTGGAGGAACTCGTGTAATATTCTTCGCCTCCATCGTCCGCCTCGTCGCCTCCATCGTCCGCCTCGTCGCCTCCATCGTCAGCCTCCACATCTCCCGCACCACCGTCGTCTGCTCCGGGACGGAACAGATAGTGTACCAAGCAGAACGGACTTATACCGCGGTGATAATTCCGTCTCGTAAACACATCGCCTTCTTCGGGTCTCACCAAAGATCTGCAATTCCTTCTCCTAACCTCCTCCACGTCGTCCCACTCAAAAAGATACAAGAAGATTCCTTCCTCTAGCGGTAGCGGCCCCAACGGTACACGGCTTAGACGGAAGGGTATAGCTTGATGCCTGTTGTAAATCGCAACAAGATCCTCCTGATTCAGCCAATCAAGAGTCGATCTGTGGAAAACCTTTTCGTAGCCATATCTTTCAATCTTTCAGAGAAGCGCGAGACTGAAACCAAACGTTTGATCCTTTTATTCACCGTCTTTCTTAAAGCTTTCGTATCTCCACCGCCGTTCACTCGAATCTGAATCGTCGTAAAGTCTTCGAGTCCTTTGGCGTCAATGTCTGAGTGGCTCTTCTTCTCTTTTACCTTTCCTCCTTATTCATAGAGGTAGTTGTAGAAAGAGAGGGATTCACATCGGAGTGATTAAACCATGAACTGAAGGATGTTGAAAAATTTGGCAGGTCGTTAGAGAAAGCCCATGTTGTGATTTTCTCTGTGTTGGTATGTTTTTCTACCTCTTAGTTTTCTTCTCTATGGAATCACAATTGAGTACCAAAAAAAAAAACACTATTTGAGATCTATAAAAGCTGTACATGTCCGTCTTTATGCAGTTAAGAAGGGCATCACGGAAGTAAGGTCAACGCTCTTCAAGGATAAGGTTCGGTAGCATCGGGGATAAAGTTGAAAGATCTTCAGGTTTGCATCTTGGTAGAGAAAGGAGTATACTTTGTCAGAGATATGTTGAGTACAAGTTCATCAGTCCTGAATCATAACCTATATGGTTCTATCACTACCCATCAGTGTCAGTGCTTGCATCTAACATGCTCCCTTTGAAAAAAAAGCTGAAAAGGTCTCCTTTCTTTCTCTTAATGCTGGGAATGGTCTGGTCTAGATCGATTCATAAGGGCGATGCCTAATACACCAGCCGCTGTTGGTGAGGCAGCTTCAGGTTAGTTTCTCTCTGAGTCCCCTGTTTGTGATTCTTTACCATCAAATGTTTACTGATGATGAACATTGTCTTGGGTAAAATAGTAATGAGCCTTGGAACAGCGGCAACGGAAGAAGATGGAGCACTTGTTGCTAAGTTGTTTAGCTCGGTCGGGAAAATATTAAGAGAGCTGCTGATGAGAAAATGTTTGATTCTGTCACTGTCTCAGGTACCTAACTGTTTTTGAATGCTCTCGAGTTGTTCAAATCACTAATCAAGTAATCATGTACCCATCTGAAAATTTTCAAACTTGTTACACTGGAAGTGGGCCAGCGTACATATTCTTAGCCATTTTGAAGCTTTAGCTGATGGAGGAGTACCCCGAGAACTTGCATTGGGTTTAGCTTCACAGACGGTCAGTGAACTGACCCATCCATAGGTCCTTTAATCTTTTTTCTGTTTGTGTCTTAATGTATTGAATAACCGAAACTAGAAAGAGAAGCCTGAGCTGTGTGTGTGTGTCTAAGGCAGGTTCTTGGAGCTGCAACAATGGTGAGCAAAACGGGGAAGCATCCTGGTGTGTTGAAAGATGATGTTACTTCACCAGGCGGGACTACAATAGCTGAAGTTCACGAACTGGAGAAAGGTTCTTTCCGTGCAACACTTATGAATGCTGTTGTTGCTTGCTGCAGCTAATCGAAGCCGTGACCTCTCACAGAGCAAAATTATACTATAAGCGAGTTACTACTATTATTTCACCTCACAGATTCATCAAAATAAAGAGTGTTATGATTTTTATATTGGCTCGATCTATTATTGTTTCAGATCTCAAAAACTTTTTAGTATTCTTATATCTAATAAAATTCATTTGCAGTGTTGGGTATTAATAAGAGCGGTAACAATCTCAGGTTCAAAACAAACCGGATGAAAGCACAATATATGACCACTAAGACAAAGCTTATAAATGACTAAGGTGCATTGACTTAACCAAGCAGTGTAATATGAGTCAATGCTTAATCTAGGCAAACTCCAACAAGGAGTCAATAATGAGGCTTGCCTGAAAGGGTATTTTTTTGGACCTATGCATTCAACCTTCCTAATCCACCAAAACCGATTTATCTTTCCAAATTTGGACAACATAGACTCTGTCCACTTTTGTACAAAAATCTTGAGCTCAACTAAAAAAGCTTCTCTTGTTGAAGATGGTGCAGGAACCTCGAGTAGGACATTTTGTTGGAAGCAGCTTCGATGGGAGCTTCTGGTTCAGCTTTTGCCGGATGAGCCAAAAAGGTCGCTAAAGGTGACGTCATTCCCAAGGCAGTGAAATTTAGCAGGGCTCTCTTGGTGAGTTTATGGTTTAAAATTTTGGGTTTGAGATGAGGGTTATGCCTGTGGCTTGATTTAGACAAATGAGTCGGTTTTGGAAACTCTTGGGACTTACTATTACAGCACAGGTTGGGATGTTGGAGAGAGGGAGAGACAGAGCTGATGGTGAGGGTGCCATTTTCATCATCAAAGCCAATGTTTCAAAGACTATTACTTTCTGATGTTTTGGTTGTTGGGTGTGTTCGAGAATTTATATAAATAGAAAAAGATGATGGTGACGGGTGATGACTCAAACGAAGAGGACGTTTCTAGTTTCCTTTGTCATTCTCTGGAACGTATTATTGTATTCTTGAATGATCCAGAGATTGTACTATTGAAAAAAAAAAACAAAAAAAATTGTATCTTAGATTCCCCACATACTATCACTATGGGAGATTGACACAAGTCATAGTCTTGCAACAAATATAACCCTTGATTTCGTTTTCTTGTGTCTTTTTTTTGTGTTCAGTAGAGTTTCATATAAACCATACACTTGGACGGTAAAAAGGCAAACACATCTAGTAGTTTGCTTGATCTAATCAAGATCCACTTAAAAGGGAAGTTCAAGAGAAGTTCTTCAATGAAAGTAAAAGCCCCCCGTTTAGCACTTATGATATAGAAATACACAGAGCATGTATAAAGTATTTGAATCACTAACCCTGAAAGTCAGAACACAATCAAGAAACACGAGAACGCATTCAAAAACTTAATCTAAATCATTGTTCTTCACCAGAAATTATCTTTCTATGCAATATCCTCATTGTAAAGTCTTTTATTTAAACACATGGAGATCAACATCATATTAGTTTGTGTAAGAAGTTTTTGTGAAAATCACAAAACCCCCAAAGGAAAAAGAAAAACATGTTTATAAGCTAATCAAAAGTATAATCATCACTATCATCATCATCATCACAAACCTGTAATGATTCCATCTTTTATATCAAAAAGATAAAACCCATTTTTCATTTCTTGATTTTCCTTTGCTGCTTCTTAGGACCAGGAACCTCTAACCTCCCAACCGAACACCCACACTTCGCCCTAAAAACCAACACAGCCCTACCATTAGGCGGAGCCATCTTCTTCAACTCCGCCTCCAACTCACGGTGATGATCACGAGGCAACTCAAACAACCCTTTCTTACAAACACTCGAGCTCGACGATCCTTTCACACAATCCTCCGTCTCAAGCTGAATATCAAACTCCGCATTAGCCTTCCCAAGCCCTCTACAATCAGGCTTCCCACATTTATTCCGACTAGACACAAGTATAACAATCATCCACGCAGACAAAGCCGTACACGAGACGCTCAACGCGATCAAACCGTAGACGATGGGGTCAGGGTTGCGGAGAATCTCTTCCTTGACTAAGCAAGAGATGTCGGAGAAGATCTCCACGGACTTGACGGTGATGAACCTGATGTAAGGGAAGATCAAGAACCCTGAAGATGTGACGACGGCGATCAAGATCAAAACGTCGATGGCTGCTGATGGAGATCCGTCGCAGCAGATTGATGATGATGATGATTTACGGTTGGTTCTTGGTTTGTTGTGGTGATGAGACATGATCGGAGATTGTTCTACGACGGAGATCGAGCTCTGGAGATGTACCATCTCATAAACCGATACGAGCAGAAGGCTTATAATCAAACCAGATTCGAATCAAATCGATCCACCAACTCCTGGAGGAAAACAGAAAACTCAAATCAAATAAGATTGGAGATGAAATTGGAGTTGAACCTGATTGGATCGGATCGAGAAATGATCGTGAAATCAATTGAAACCCACCGAAAAATCGAAAATCAATCCGATTGAAAAATCTTCAACTCCAATTGTATACACCTCGAAGCAGTGATGGATGTTAAATAAGAAGAAGTCGGTAACGTAATCGCGGTTGAAACTAGTGCATCAGAATATTAAAAAAAAAAAAGACAGAACAGGGAAGCAATCTGGTGTCGGAGAATTCAATATGTAAGAGGAAATTTTTTAGATCGTCATCATTAAAGAGTTTAACTCATTTACGGTCCGAATCGATGGATGATGGGTCGTGTCGTATACGAAGGAAGAGAGGAAGTCACACGCGTTCAGATTTTGATCAAACCCTCTAATCCTTCCTGCCTAGGTGTGTAGTATGTATCGTATTATTAAAATATATATTAAAGTTGTTTTATTAATCTTTTAGTTTATTGTTTTTTTATGCTTTGTTGATTTCGTGGGTCACTACTACTTACTAGACTTCACTTTCCGTAGGCTTCATTACATTATTAAAGTTTGTCTGAAAAGAATAGCAAACCAATACTTTATTAATGAAATAGTACGAATATTAAAAGCCCAATACTGTTATTCAAGCCCAATGCAAAGCCCAATTTTGTATATTCGCTTCTTTTTTTTTCTGTCCGGACATTTCAATAGGTCGGAAGCTACCTAGCTACGATTCAAGGCCTAAGTATTTTTTAAGAGTATCTGATCAAACTTGTCAGGGCGCTGATTTTCATAAACCTCTCATAGTCACATAACGCCATTTTAGCTTAATTTTAATTTTGATCTATTAATAACACAAGTTATTTATACATTTGTCTTGTTATGTGTGTATATATTTAAGTTTTAGCAACATGCATGTATGATACTTAATTTAACCTAAGTCAAACCTTGTTCCCTAGCTAATCAAAAATAATCACGGTAATCGATGTCTTTCTAGATTTAGCCAAACTCTTTTTTTTTTTTACTTTTCCTTTCTAATAACGCAAAATATATTTTATTTTCATATTTCAAAGTCCATACCTACCAACCTCGTGAAGAATAGCCTATAAATGCCTAAAGAATCAATAAAATTGAAAAGACTTGTTTTATCAGAAATTGAGTCGTATTACATATAATTTCTGCGGATTAACTAATAAAATAGCTTAGTAGCTGACTATTTATTTAGGCATAACTTTTTTTTTGTAAAATATTTAGGTATAACTTTTACATTGCAAAACACACTAATATTCTTTGCTTCTTTGGTAGTGGCAGACATTAGGAGCTTGACTCCAGTTCACATCACGTGGAGTCATTGGAGTTACACGTGTAGTTACACGTGAGAGTTTGCTGCATAATAATCAACTGGCAATTTAAGACATTATTAAGCTCTATTAGTTCTAGTTATTGTAGTCAATCAATCAATTTAAAAAAAAAAATCAATTAAATATTTCTTCATTGGATCTGAAGCTGAAGCAGTTTCCAGGAAAAATGGAAAACCTTGAATCTAAAGGTTCACTTTACTCTTTATTAAAGTTTTACTTACAATAATAGTAATGGATTAATAACTAACATATCATTAAAATAACATTATAAAGTTTTTCTTTTAAGAAAAATGTTTGTTATAAATAAAATCTTCAGAACTTCAAACAGACAACAATGGGTCAATCTTATTTCTTCAAAAGTCTCCTTGTTTCTACTCTTCTACTACTAATCTTCTTCTCCACTGGTAACTGCTGCTAATCAATATCATTTTCTTCTTTGTCTCCATCACGCTATTAGACTGATGTTTAATTAGTGCTTATTTTATTCTTCTTAAAACATATATTTACTGTGGTTTGAGTTTATGCCTGATGATATTTTGTTTGTGAAATTTTAAGCAATGGGAAGAAACTTGCGAACTGCAAAGTTGTCAGGGGTTTACAGCCCTGCTGAGCTAATCTCTTCCAAGGTACTTCTCTGTTTCTCCACTTCTGTTTAGTTAAACTCAATTCTTTTAACTGTCAAATGGTACAAAATAAGGATTCTTAAGAAGTAGGTTATGGATGCAAAGAAAGAAAATATATGTTGTTATTTATGGTTATGTTCCATTAAAAGTATAAGTGATAAATACAGGATGACGTTATGCGGAAGATGATGGACCTGATGGATTACAAGCCGCCGGGGTCTAACACCAATTGGAGTGGTTTCGTCGCCTCTCCTCCTCCCCAGTCTCCTCCACTTACATAATTTTTTTTCCCCAACAAATAAAAAAATAGTTTTTTTTTTTTTTTTTTTCAAAAGAAAAGTTTGATGTCGGATTTTTTTTTTGGGTGCAAATGCTAAGAAAAGACAATGTCAGAATATTTTGGCAGCAAATAACAATATGTAATTTAAAAGTTTATATTTTGATAAGTTAAGCTTTACTCTCTCACTTGTAGAAATTATGAGTTCAGACGGTAACATAAAAGTGATTGGTGGATGCATGAAAATCGCCATTATAATTGAAAATATACATACCAACAGTTGTTTTCTTGATTAATTTTGCACTGTCAGACATAAAATTCTCGCATGTTCATGCAAATATAACTTCATATGTGAATCTTAGCATAGAGAAGTTACCTGTTGTATAATACTAGAGATTTTCCTGGGCTACGCCCGGATTTTTTTTCCTATATTATAAATTACGTATTATTTTTTGATTGAAAATTTTAAATTATTAAAATTCAAAAAAAAATATTTCAGTATCAAAGTACATATAAATTAGTACATAAACTGAATAAAAATAAATTAAAATATTAGTTAAAATTCAATTTTATGATATCACTTGATTCTTCTTCTTCACACTTTTGCTATTACTATATTACGATATAGTACATCATATAAGAACTAACCAAAATTGTACAGAGAAATGGATAAATATTTGAAGAAAAACTCTGAAAAGAAGAATTTTAAAAAAGAATTTAAAAGATAATAGAAATAGATCTACATTGTGTGCACATCAGCGAGAAGCAGTGGAGACATATTGACAACTGAATAAAGACGAATAATATTAAATTTAATTATATATTTATTGAAATTAAGATTCCAATCATCCATAATAATCCGCTGCTAATCATTATTTGTATTAAGGCCAGAAAACAGTTTTTTGCTTTTGTTTTTGGGTGTAACCGTTAAATATGTTTAGGAATTGGTGGAAAAAAATTAATAGAATAATGTACAAAAAATAAAATAAAGATCATTTGCTTAATTTTTCATCATGCAAAAAGTCTCTTTATTATTTTATCTATTTATTAGTATAATTGACGAAATGACTATTTCATTCGACTCAACCTAAATGATAGGAAAAAGATTTTCAAACTGATTGAATAAATCATTTCAAATCAATATTTCAAATATTTGTAGTCTAGCTGTGGCTTCTTATTTTCACAGTTCAAACAAAATTATACTTGTACAAATGTTATATTCTTTTTTTATCAATTAAAAGTTAAGGTAAGTTTTAATATTTAATAATTGATATTGATATAAACGTAGCTGTATTATGGAAAAAATAAAACATACATATTCTATACTGTTAGTTTATTACATGTTGTAGTATTGTTAATTTATAGACGATGGGAGATATGCATATGAGGCTGTCCACATCATCACTTTAATTCAACCAATCACAATGTTCCTTTCTGCCATGTTGTTATGGGCTTCAAAAAAATCGATCGGGCTTGAATACAGAAAATTGGTTCGGCTTTGTGGCCCATATTAAAATCGATCAAATCTTTCATAAATCTGTAGGACCCCCTTAAATCTCAGGGTCGGGCCCTGTCCTAACACACTTGACTGTTAAGTGAAGAATGTTCTTTTTGTTTCCAATCTCTCTCCTTAGACTAAATTATTTCATATGTAAGAGTACAACCTTCTCCATTGCCTGATATTTTGGGATTACTTGAGTCTTTAACACTCGGCTTTTTTTTACAACATCGATTATTTCAGTTATGTTGGAGAAGTTGTTAGTGACTTATTGTAAACCCCGAGGGTAAGCATGTGGACTATGGCTTTGTTGAGTTTGCTTCTGTTGACGCAACACTTAATGCCTTCCGACTCATGAATGGTGAATATTTGCTTGATCACATGATCTTTTTTGATGTGGTTAAGCTACCTCCGTACCGTCTTCTACCCAAATAAATTTTACTTTCCATTTTATGGAATTTATATATTTTGCTAGAGTTTTAATATCATTTACAGAAGACTAATTTATATTTTTTTGTTAATTAGGTATAATCTTGGAGAGAAGCTCTGGTAAGAGATCTAATGGTGAATGTTTTTTTTTGTAAACATGGAGACATCACTTTTGTTTTCTCGAAAATTCAGTTACGAAGACTATCTCAAAACTACTTTAAAAGTCTCATTAAAGTTATCGTCTTCTACTGATCATGTTAATAAATGCTAAACGTTTCTTTAAGTACCTCAATAAAACTTGGAGTTTCATCAAAGACTTCTTCTTCTTCATAGCAAGTTTCATCAAGTCTTTTTTTGTGAACACTCTTTGGAGATAGTCTTCGTAACTGAATTTTCGAGAAAACAAAAGTGATGTCTCCATGTTTACAAAAAAAAACATTCACCATTAGATCTCTTACCAGAGCTTCTCTCCAAGATTATACCTAATTAACAAAAAAATATAAATTAGTCTTCTGTAAATGATATTAAAACTCTAGCAAAATATATAAATTCCATAAAATGGAAAGTAAAATTTATTTGGGTAGAAGACGGTACGGAGGTAGCTTAACCACATCAAAAAAGATCATGTGATCAAGCAAATATTCACCATTCATGAGTCGGAAGGCATTAAGTGTTGCGTCAACAGAAGCAAACTCAACAAAGCCATAGTCCACATGCTTACCCTCGGGGTTTACAATAAGTCACTAACAACTTCTCCAACATAACTGAAATAATCGATGTTGTAAAAAAAAGCCGAGTGTTAAAGACTCAAGTAATCCCAAAATATCAGGCAATGGAGAAGGTTGTACTCTTACATATGAAATAATTTAGTCTAAGGAGAGAGATTGGAAACAAAAAGAACATTCTTCACTTAACAGTCAAGTGTGTTAGGACAGGGCCCGGCCCTGAGATTTAAGGGGGTCCTACAGATTTATGAAAGATTTGATCGATTTTAATATGGGCCACAAAGCCGAACCAATTTTCTGTATTCAAGCCCGATCGATTTTTTTGAAGCCCATAACAACATGGCAGAAAGGAACATTGTGATTGGTTGAATTAAAGTGATGATGTGGACAGCCTCATATGCTTTCATATTAAACTTTTATTATAGTATATATAAGGAGAGAGATTGGAAACAAAAAGAACATTCTTCACTTAACAGTCAAGTGTGTTAGGACAGGGCCCGGCCCTGAGATTTAAGGGGGTCTTACAGATTTATGAAAGATTTGATCGATTTTAATATGGGCCACAAAGCCCAACCAATTTTCTGTATTCAAGCCCGATCGATTTTTTTGAAGCCCGTAACAACATGGCAGAAAAGAACATTGTGATTGGTTGAATTAAAGTGATGATGTGGACAGCCTCATATGCTTTCATATTAAACTTTTATTATAGTATAGATTTGATGTAATAATTTTCATTATTTGTAATTGAACACTAAATCAATGTTAAAAACTTAAAAATAAAGGGTTCAATTAGGATAAGTGATCCTAAGAGGGCTATAATGGTAATATAGCAAAATATTTGGCGCGTATTTAGTTAGATCCGAAATACTCTTCCATTAATTGAAAAAAAACTGGGAACAACGAACCGATTAAATTCCGCGCAAACCCTAACCCCAAATCCGAAGAATCGATTCGTCAGCAGAAAGAATCAAGGTTCGCACTTTCTCAACCCTCCAGTCTATACGTCTCTGTGATCGTAAATAGAATCGCAATCTCTAATCTTTTTCATCAGTTGAGCTCCTTCTCTCATCTGTTGCTCTCCGTTTTCGTTACTTGATAGCTGCAGAGCTTGTTCATTTGATAGACTAAATACCCGAGTTCTAATTTGATATGTGTTTATTGGATCTTCTGCGAAAACTGTTTGATTGTGATAATATATAACAAAGTTGCATACTTGCATGTTTTTTTTTGAATGGTTGGCTACATTACTATAGATTTGGAGTTCTAACGATTTGATTTATGTTGTCATCGAAAGGAACAGACTTTCTCTTTTCTTGTACAATGTCACCGGATCATAGAGATACCCATTGGAAGAGGTCTCGTCCTCAGTCTGACTACGATGACAATAGTGGAAGCAAAAAGAGACATCGCGCCGGTGAAGACAGAGACTCTCTAGTGATTGATCGTGATGATACTGTGTTCCGTTACCTCTGCCCGGTTAAAAAGATTGGGAGTGTCATCGGTAGAGGAGGAGATATCGTCAAGAAACTGAGGATGGAGACTAGGGCGAAGATTATAATAGGGGAGGCAGTTCCAGGATGTGATGAACGCGTGGTTACGATATACAGCTCTAGTGATGAGACTAATGCTGGTGGAGATGGAGAGAAAGTTCTTTCTCCTGCGCAAGATGCTTTGTTCAGGGTCCATGATAGAGCTGTTGCGGATGATGAAGAGATCTCTGAAGGAGAGCAGAAAGTTACAGCCAAGCTTCTTGTTCCTTCGGATCAGATTGGATGTGTACTTGGGAAAGGTGGCCAAGTTGTACAGAACATTCGGAGTGAAACAGGTGCACACATTCGCATCGTCAAGGACAGGAACATGCCTCTTTGTGCCTTGAATTCAGATGAGCTCATTCAGGTATGTGTGTTTACTTTTATTGCCTTGTCTCATGTGTCTCTGTATGTTTTTTTCAGTTAGCTTATGCTTTCTCTTTTTAGATATCTGGAGAAGTGCTCATTGTTAAGAAGGCTCTGCATCAGATTGCATCCCGTCTTCATGAAAATCCTTCACGTACTCAGAACTTGCTTTCTTCTGCAATCGCCGGTTCTGGTCCACTCATGAGCCATGCGGGTGGTCCTCGAATTGTAGGGATAGCCCCGCTGATGGATCCCTTTGGAGGATACAAAAGTGATGCAAGAGATTGGTCACGTCCTTTATACCAAGCTCCTAGAAATGACTCACTGGCTAGAGAGTTCTACATTCGGCTAGTTTCGCCAGTTGAAAACATTGCAAGTGTTATTGGTAAAGGTGGTGCTCTAATCAATCAGCTTAGACAGGAAACCAGAGCAATCATTAAAGTTGATAGCACTAGAAAAACTGAAGGAAACGATTGTTTAATAACTATATCAGCAAGAGAGGTTTGACCTTTTTTCTTTTAGATAAGAACGGTTTATCCAGCTTTTCGTTCCTTGACAGTCTCTAATCTGTTTCAGGTTTTCGAGGATGCGTATTCCCCAACAATAGAAGCAGCTATGCGGCTGCAACCAAAATGCAGCGAGAAGGTGGAAAGAGATTCTGGACTTGTTTCATTCACCACTCGCCTTCTTGTGCCAAGTTCAAGGATTGGTTGTCTTTTTGGTAAAGGAGGAGCTATCATAACCGAGATGAGAAGAATGTCCAAAGCTAACATCCGCGTACTCGGGAAAGAAAATCTTCCAAAAGTTGCATCTGAAGATGATAAGATGGTTGAGGTAAAATTCACAAAACATAGTGCTACTCGTCTAATTGCCATTGCAGTTTATCCTCTCACTCTTATAGCACCTCACGTGGAGCTTCTAACAGCAGAAGCTATCTTGAAAATTCAGATCTCTGGAGAACTTGATTTTGCCAAGGAAGCTCTCATACAAATTACATCAAGATTAAGAGCCAAGGTATTTGACCGGGAAGGTGCTGTTTCTGCACTTATTCCGGTCTTGCCTTACGTTCCTGTTGCCTCAGATGCTCGTGATAGATTGGACTATGATAGTAGAGATTGGAGAAGACCTGAACGCGCGAATCCTTATCCTGGTGGTTATGGTTCAAGTGGTCTGTCTGAAGGTTATTCACCTTATGGTGCGCGGGTATGTCTGCTTAAAGGTTCCATTACACATGTTGTGTTCGACGTATCAGTTCTCTGTTCATGAGTCTTTGGACGTGTTTTTGTAGGTTGGTGGTAGTAGTAGTACTCCATATGGAGTGTATGGAGGTTATGCATCTGGACGCGGTGGTAGTTCTGGGTGAGATTATTTATTTATGACATGATTATACCTAATATTTAGTATTTTTTACCGTTTAGAACTTTGGTTATCAAGTGTTTCTTGTGGTTGATCCTTATCATGGGTTTTGTCATCAGGTTACCCAGCCAATCCTCTACCCATCAACGCAGAAACTATGATAGCTATTAGTGGGTGATTAAAAAGGTAAGATAGAGTATGATTTGTTTAAGTCCTTCTAAACTTAGTTCTCCTAGCTATATTGACCCAAGTTCATGAGATAATCTGATCTGTCCCGGTGTCAGATTCTGATACACTGTTTTTCTCCCTTTGTGACCTTTTTTCCCGTCCCAATACAACAGTGTGAGATCCTGAAGCCTGAAGCCAACCCCACAGCCTACAGCTGAAGCCTTTTTACCAAACAAGATAACAAAGCTGAACCACAAAACTGTAACTAGGAGAATCGATTACATGTTGATGAGATATCTAAGTTTGTTTTCATTGTCCGCTTGTAACCAAAAGTACTGCCAAGTTCCTACCCGTTAAACCATATCCAGTTGCCTCTAATATCTTTCAGTTTACCTTGTCTTTCTTCGGATCAGATTCAGAAACCTTTAGTTTGGTTGTGCGTAGTTCCATCTATATGAGTTATATGACTCATGTTAAACGGTCTCGTTATACAGCATGCATGACAGGTTAGCGCAAATTATAACATTATAACCAATCTTGCAGAGTCTTAAAAGGTCCTATGTAGGAAAGCGATGAGTGAGAATATATCACAGTTCTCGCCAAGACAACGTTGTTCAGGTAAATAAACCACTTGGGGATCAATCTTATGTCCCTTTTTGTCCACATGAAAAGGTATACATTTCTTCTTCTGTTTTTGCTCTATGCTATTTCCTTGCACACTATGCTTCTCTGCAGCAGTGAAGTACATGTTGCTATTTTCTGGAAGTTTTTCCGTCGTTGTGGAAGCAGAAAGACTTATCAAATCAATGGTTGAGTTAAGGGAAAGACCGAGTAAAGAGAGGTTTAAGACTGTAATTGATCGGTTTCGAGTAGAGAACATCACAGATAAAGCTTCAGAGATGATGGAATTGATTTTGAGACTGATAGGTCTTTGAATAGCAACATGAGCTCGTGTAAGGAGAAGAAGACATCTGGTGAAGGATTCTTGTCTAGGCTTCTCTCTGGGAACGTGTTTGCTCGGAAGCGATGATCTCCATTTTTAAAAGTTTGGGGATAAGTTTGAAATGTAAAAAAAATCGTGTCCTTATGTAATTTTTGATTATGTAGAGCCAAACTTATTATTGTTGTCACCTTTTGCGTTATTTAACTTATGTATTATATCACTGTTTAATTATAATCAACTTATAAGCCAACTCAAAAGTCTGAAAATCATGTCCTCAGATTCAAAAAGCATACAAACTTTTGTAAATATTTTCGTTTGGGTTAGGTGTCCTGCTTCAGTTTGATATAATTGTTTTGATTACATATGTATACATTGATATCTGTTTTTTTTTTTAATAATAGTATGTGTTTGACACAGAACCATTTGAGTTTCAGCATCTCCCCATCATTTGGGGTTTGTTAAATCATATGCTAATGGAGACCATTATTCTAACTTATCACTCCGCATCAAAGTATAATGTTCAACTACTCCACATGGATCCTTCCTTCAACAAGAAAAGCTTTTTTAGCTGAGTTCATGATTTTAATACAAAAGTGGACAGAGTTTATGTTGTCCAAATTTGGAAAGATTAAAGGTTGAATGCATTATCCTAAAAGGGAGTGATACCTTTAGCAAGTACAAGGACCTTATCATAACCACTACATGTCCCAAATGCATTCAATATATATACACACTAAGTCATTGCTCGTAACACTCACCAAACTCCCACACAATAGTTCTTGTGTCCCAAGAAACGAAACAGAACTTTCTTCGCAAGAAACATAAACACCTTCAACAAGAAAATGAAGTCTGGTCAGGCTGAAACAACTATTCAAAAGAGCGGTTTGATGAGTAGAAGAATTGCGATTCTCGAGTTCATCCTCAGGATTGTTGCCTTTTTCAACACCATAACTAGTGCAATCCTCATGGCAACCACTAATGAAACTCTGCCTTTCTTTACTCAGTTCATACAATTCCATGCCGAATACAGTGATCTTCCAGCCTTAACGTATGTCGTTCTGATTCTTTTACACTCCTTTAGCTGTTTCTTTGGCAGGTAACGCCTAGATCAATTCTTAAAAGAGTTCTTGCCTTTGGTTTGATTATTCAAACAGGTTCTTTGTGGTTGCAAATGCTGTTGTAAGTGGTTACCTCATCTTGTCTCTACCTCTGGCCTTTGTGCACATCGTCAAGAGCAAGACTAAGAACAGTAGAATTCTTCTTATCGTCTCTGATGTGGTAAGCCATCAGCAAACCAAACTTTGTTCTGTTTCACACATGTGCCTTTTCGTTAGCTTACAGTCCGATGTTACTGCTTACAATTTGATTTCTTACCTCATGTGTTAGACAATGTTGGGTCTTGTAACTGCTGGAGCATCCTCAGCAGCAGCTATTGTCTACTTGGCACACAAAGGGAACAACAAGACAAACTGGTTTTCTGTATGTCAACAGTTCAACTCCTTCTGTGAGCGTATCTCAGGGTCTTTGATTGGATCTTTCATTGCCGTTGTCCTCCTCATCCTTCTCATTCTCCTCTCATCTATTGCTCTTTCCCGACGCCATTAAAGATCTGGTCTTAACATGATATAAGAGTTTTCTTTTTTTTTCCCCTGATTTATTACATGGTTTGGTGTGTAAGGAAGTCAACTTGAGCTTTCACATGTATATCCTCAGTGTTTCTTGTTTCTATTTTCTCATATCCATTGTAATTCTCTGTGGTTTATGTAATGCGTTTCTATGTGGTTTAACCATCAGTTTCCATAATATCTTATTCTCCTTTTTAACATTATATAATCTATGCTAAATCAAGAATCATGAAATCAACATAATAGATGATGATGACAAGACAACACCTATTTTTTTATGATGAGAGTAAATACCTCATCATCAATCTGTCATCATCCTCCTCTATCAAACTGTATCCAGACGGTTTTTTCACTCCTGTATCATCAAACATCTTCCTTACTTTCTGCGCCCTCTCCCACTCACCTGTGGAAGCATATATGTTGGAGAGCAACATATAATCGCCGCTCTCGCCTTTACTCATGCTCAGCAGTTTCTGATTTGCATACTTACCTAACTCCACATTCCCATAAATCCTACAAGCACCTAAAAGACTTCTCCATGCAATGGCGTTGGGCTCAATCTCCATCGACTCCACAAACATGAATGCTTCCTCTAATAGCCCTGCTCGCCCCAACATGTCTACCATACAACCATAATGCTTTATGTTTGGTTCAATCTTGTACATATCCTTCATAAGACGAAAATATTTACGCCCTTCATCCACTCTCCCAGAGTGGCTGCAAGCTAATATAACTCCAATGAACGTCACCTCATTAGGCCAGACTTTAAGCCTTTGCATCTCTTCAAACATTTCGATTGATCCCTCTGCGTGATGCAAAGCCAAACCAACAATCAATGTATTCCAAGATGACACGTCTCGTTCTTTCATCCCTCTGAACACTTGAATTGCACTATCTATACTTCCACACTTTGCATACATGTCAATAACAGCATTCCAAACAGGAATGCTTATATACATAGAGCTCGAAAACGAAGCAGTTTCCAAGATGTAGAGATGGATTCTCTTCCCAATTTCCGAGTCTCCCAAGTCTGCACAAGCAGACAACAAACTCAGTATCGTCACAACATCTGGATGTTCACCAGCATCCCTCATCTCCTTGAATATACTTAAAGCCTCCTTAGGGCACCCACAGTTCACATAACCCGAGATCATTGCATTCCAAGTCACAACATCTTTCTCTGTAAACTTATCAAAAAGCTCTCTCGCTCTATCCAACTCCCTACATTTCAAACAACCAGTAATCATCACATTCCAAGCAACCTGGTCTTTATCAGGCATTTCATCGAAAAGCCTAATAGCCTCATCTATCTTCCCTCTCTTAGCATACCCAGAGGTCAAAGAAGACCAAGCAACCTTATGAGCTCTCGCAGAATCATCAAAAAGCTCACTTGCAATCCCCAAATCTCCACAGTTAGCATGAAAAAGGATCAAAGCGTTCTTAACATACTCGTTGGAAACAAACCCATGTCTCATTACTTTCCCATGAAACGCAAAACCATTGCTTCTCCACTCAAGCCTCGAGCAGGCTTTGAGTGCAAACGTAAACGTATACCTATCAGGCCTCACGCCTCGTTTCTCCATCTCCGTATACAAAGAAACAGTCTTTCCAGGTTTCATGCTCTGAGAAGTGCCGCGCAACACGTGGTTGCATATGGATACGTCTAGTTTGGGAATTACGTCGAACAACTTGTGGGCATACGTAAGCGCACCAGGAACAGTTAATGAAGCTGAGTAGATTAGCTCTCCGACAATAGAGAGATCGGACATGAGTCCGTTCACGACCATGAAAGCGTGAACTTGCTTCAAAGATCGGAGACTTGTGCAGTTCTGCCATAGCTTTGGTCGGCGTCGAGTAGCGGTTCGGTCGTTGGTTTGCTTCCTGATCATCTCCGTTTCATAACTCTCTGTTTCGCTCGGTATTTCATATATGATTTCCGGTTTAGTAAAATCGAACCGGTTTATACACTAGTCTGGTTTTCTAGTTGAGCGGTGAATAAAACACAGTTAATGTCTGTTTCCTCAGTTACTAGTTACTGAGTTTAGTCGTATCTTCTTGGTTTGACATGTCTCAATTGTTGCTTAACTCTTTTGAAGATGACTTTTCAAGCAATTGATTTGTCACTACTCAAACCATTTATTAAGCTGGTCCTTTTGACAATTGACTCTGTTTTGTTTAAAAGTTTGTATGATTGATTGATTATGATTAAGGACAAGTAGTTGTATGATTGATTGATCATGAATCATGATTAAAGACAAAACTCATGGATGGAAGCGTAATTACTAAGAGATGATGTAACTAAGACCAGCAAGTTAGTTTGGATTAGCTTAAGGAAGCAGAGAGAGTTTGTAAATTTATCAAGAATTTCAGTATTAAAGAAAATCAAATTTGTTTTTTTTTTCCATTGAGAGAGTTTCTTGAGGTAGTGATTAAAGACTTGTTTTCCACGCCTTTGATTGCTATTGTTTGTCAAGGTGATGCATACACTATTGAAAGGTAGAAAAATAGATTTGGCTAATCTAATGTCTTTTTCTCTAATTATGTTGAAAGTGGACCTTGTTTATATCCGAGTTTACTTCCATATTATGATAGTTTTGTTACAAGCTTTTTACTCTAAAAAGTGTTCTAATGTACCAGCCTAAAAGCTGCACCAACTACCAAACCAAGCTACAAGTGTTTAAACCTTTTCAGTCTTATGTTGCAGATTGAGCATGAAGCAAAGTAGTCTCTTCTCACATGGCATGATTCAAGGCTCAGTTTTTGGTTTCATAGGTGTGTGGATTATTGGTTTTTGCAATGTATGATCAAGTACACTTATGCAGGATACTTGTAGCAACAAATGTGTGAAGCCGTGGATCAATAGAATATCGACAAGTGGCACCATTTATGAAGGCAATATTGAAGTGTGTTAGGACCATACAGAGTGTAGAAGCTGGCAATATGGAGTCAGCATGACATTTATAGAGGTTTGTCCCCATTGTCCTTTACATCATTTGCAGCCAAATATGATTTTCTTTTGATCCATGAGCTCTTCTCTTTCTTCTTCTTCCTCTTCATCTTTCATATTCATATTTATTCAATTTATAAAAAAAAAATCTGATTTCTTTTTGTTTATATATGCACAAGTCTTTATGATTTTGTCTTTATGTTCTCTTATTTGATGAAGATACTTGTTATGCCCTACAATCTTGGAGCCCACCTCAATAAATCCATCTTTCATAGCCTTCATGGAACATTAACCTCCTCTTCTTCTTGTATAGTCTAGTAAAATCTCTTTAATGTCACCGATCTCCTTCATAAATAATCTACCTTTCTTGGTAGGAAACTTTACCTTGCTGGTAACATTTGTACACCTGCATGGTACCATAACAACATAATGATCAAATCAAGTCTATGTTTTAAACTGAACTGGTGTGAAAGTTGTTATGCTACTGTGTTCTCAGAGCATGTCCAAATGTTTCTTAATACATTGTTTGTTATTGTTCTTTAATCTATTGTGGAAAATTTGATACTCACCGACTTGACACCAAGAACGATGTAGCAGCCAATGAACATTTCATTAAATGATGAAGAAACCATTGCACTCTACAGCCACAAAATGCTTCCTAAATCATTTAGGAAGCATAATGCATGTGTATAATATCACCATATTTTCTTGAAAAGACTATTATTGTATATGCTATATGGTGTTATTTAGTGCATTCCTAATATAGTGTTGCGTGTGAGTTTTATTGTAATCATAATGTCTCTGTTGGTTTGCTTACACAGGTTAAAATTTTACTAAATCCAGAGAAACGAAACAGATGATGAGTAGTGAAGAAAGTCTTTGCATAGTTAATTTACTTGCTTCTACATTAGTTTTCTCCTATTTCATCATGCTCTCTGTCTCATTGATTTGCTACTGTAGTGTCAGTTTCCTATTAGTCACCGCCATTTTTAATAGCATTTAGTAATCTACTCCTTTTGGTAATGGTTGAAGAGAGTAAGAAAAGTGAAAAGAGAAACCAATAATGTAGTGTGACTTAATAAGAGATTACTAGTTATAGTACTATGCATATACATAGAGGGTAAAGCATTGAGAACCTTGTGGACTTTAAGGCCTTAGACTACCTGTAAAAGTAAAAGCTGAGGGTAACTTATACAAACAGCTAAAACAAACCAAAGGCATCTTATTCTTTTTGATATCAACCATAGTGTTAACTTCATAGGCAAGTTCAATGTGGAAGAGCGATGATAGCATGGAACTAGAGTCCTAGAAGCTAGTTATTGAGTTTTGATATACAAGATCATCAAAGTGATTAGGGCCAGATAGTAGCTAGTGTCACCTGAATTTACTTCTAACACAAAAAATAACCGCTTGTGATATAAAGAAGTCACAATGGCAGGTAATAAAAGATCACCGCCTTTTTTTGCTTTAGTGTGTGTGTGTCTATCTCTCTTCTCTCTCTGAGAGTTATGGTAGAGAGGGGGGACTTGTTAATCCAGGTCTTTGAGCTACAAAAGGTAATAACTTCTCGAGACCCCATTGTTAATAAATGCTCAGCCATGTGAAATAGCCGGGAAAACAGGGGATTCATTTCATTTTTCTCGTGTGTGTCTCTCTCTTTCTCCTCTATATATCATCCTTCATCACTCAGATATGCTTCACTTGTAACCTTTCTACAACTGTAGCCAAAAAGACCTTTCCTCTGTGCTCTAATGATGATGATCATGATGATGCTCATGTGATGTACCTTCTTCTTTGATCTGTGATAAAAGAAAAATGGGTAGATCACCATGCTGCGACAAGTTGGGTTTGAAGAAAGGACCATGGACACCAGAAGAAGACCAGAAACTCTTGGCTTATATTGAAGAACATGGACATGGAAGTTGGCGTTCATTACCTGAGAAAGCTGGTTAATCAAACTCTCTTTGCTCTCTATATTTCAAATCTTTTTTGTTCTCATGTATGTTCCTTGTTCTCAATCTCAGGTCTACATCGATGCGGGAAGAGTTGCAGACTAAGATGGACTAACTACTTAAGACCAGACATAAAAAGAGGCAAATTCAACGTGCAAGAAGAACAAACCATCATTCAACTCCATGCTCTCCTAGGAAACAGGTGGTCGGCGATAGCAACTCATCTGCCAAAGAGAACAGACAACGAGATCAAGAACTATTGGAACACTCATTTGAAGAAACGGTTAGTTAAAATGGGGATTGATCCAGTGACTCATAAACCCAAAAACGAGACTCCTCTTGGTCTATCCAAGAACGCAGCCACGCTTAGCCACATGGCTCAATGGGAAAGTGCTAGGCTTGAAGCTGAAGCAAGACTAGTTAGAGAAGCAAAGCTTCTTCATTACCAAACCAAACCATCCCATCATCATCATCATCATGGATCCACTCCTAAGACATGGACAACAAAAACAAACCGAGGTAAAAAAACAAAACAGAACATAGACACTAAGTCTTTGCAGTTTGTTCGAACTTTTCTTTCTCTTTGTAGGCAATGTAGATCAACAACAACAGCAGCAGCAGCTTGAATCTCCGACATCAACAGTCTCATTCTCGGACATGAAGGAACCATCAAGCGGGATCACGACGAAGATGGAGTTCTTGGGATCATCATCATCATCCACGGGTCTGACACTGATCAAAGAACACGAACACGACTGGATGATCAGTTCAACGATTCACGAGTTCGAGGCCCCGGAGATGGAGGAAGGGTACACGGGTCTCTTGCTCGGTGGAGATACACTAGGACGACAGAGTTTCTCTGCAGAGAAAAGCGAGAGGGCCGGTGAGAGTAGTGGTGGTGAGTGCAACAACTACTACGAGGACAGCAAGAACTATTTGGACAGCATTTTCAGCTTTGTCGATCCTTCACCTTCCGATTCTCAGCCAATATTTTAAATCTTAAGGGTTGATATTTCTCGGAACGTTTTTTTTTGGATACTAGTAGTTTGTATGAACAATCATATGATCGATCTTTCAAAAGAAAGTAAACAGTTCATAATATCCGATTCATGTCAAACATTCACAAACCCTTTAACCAATATCCTTGGACAGACACCAATGAACTGTATACATCTATTGGTGACATAGTGAGAGTGTGGTTGTGGTGAAAACAGCACGTTGACATGTCGATTATTATTTACTATAATAAATGTTGGTTGTTTCATGTCCTTTTCTTGCCTCCCTTGAATCCGATTTTCCCAATTAATATGTGAGTTAAGAAACATCAAGGCCGAAATAAAAGACCGAGCCAATATATTAATTAATGAAATAATAAATATGATCGTGATGATAATTGGATACTACAGTATTTATTTGGATATTGACCCCCCATGAAAGTTGGACCTAGAGAAAAATATCCCAAAGGTTTCAGAAAAATATTAATTACATTGTTTTGTCAATCAGTATTACTGAACTAAATATTATAAATACATAAATAAATATTTTGATACCAAAATAAATATTCATCGATTAATATTTTTAATGACTCCAAAAGTATAGTTTTTGGGTATATCCCCCTTAGGAAAGCGCGTAACAATAGGCCCATTAAGGAGCCCAATATCCAGGTCAAGGTGAAGTAAAGGATCGCGCCACCAACACGAGAAGGGAATCGCGAAGTAGAGAGATTTGGGAAGCTTGAGATTTGATTTTTAGGTTTATTTGAAGGATTTGGCGATGACGCTGCCTCCAGGACTTTACTCCGGCACAAGCTCTCTTGCTCTTGTACATCATCTTCCCTCTCTCTCTCTCGCTGATTCGTTGTTTTTTGTTTTTGTGTAATTCTTCTGAGGTGTTTGGCTTATTAATGAACAGGTGGCTCGTGCTTCGGCTTTTGGAGTGGGACTCGTCTACGGCAGCATGAAGCTCAAGTTCTTGACGGTTTGTGATTCTGATTATAGTGCCCTCGTATCTGCAATTCACTATATCTGATTAATCTCGTAAAGGGTATTCCTTTTTTTTTATTTATAATTCAGTAATATCTGATTGATGATTGTGAGATTTGAACAAAAGATTTGATCTTTATAGCTATATTTTATCATTTGCAGAAGGCTGCTTTGCTCCTTTTTGTTACTTTGTTTCCCTGCTACCTCCTCTGACTTGAGTTCTAATCTCTCTTATATTCCACCTTTTTTAAATAATCGTCTGCTGCTTCTACAACTTATCTCTCCTTGGTTGAATGACTTTGTGGTTTGTGGTATCTTTCTCTCTCTGTATGTTGCTTTTGGAATTTACTAGCTTTTTAAAAGTTTGTGATTGTGTATAAACTTCAACATTATGTTACAAAAGGTTTACTTATTTCATTGTTCTTGTTTGCTTATCCTTGTAACGGATTCTCTCTTTAACAGAACTGATAATGTTTTTTCTTTTTTATTTTGAACTCTTGGATATCTCTATATAGCCTAAAAGTTGTTCATGAATCTTATCGTATGCTTAGTAGTAGTAACAATTTTTTTTGTTTTTCACCTGCAGATGACGAAGCCACACAAGGTTGAAGCCAATGCTCATCATTAATAAGAAGCTAAAAGCTGGGGATGTGGTGGTGGTCATGTCTCCCCGTTCCGGTTATCAATTTTTTCTTCTTTCTACATAAAAAGGAACAACTTTGTGTCTGAACAGCAAATTATGTGGCTCTTCAGACATTTTTGGAGCCAAACATTGCTTACTGGTTTACAAAACCCGAGTGATGAGCATCTTTTTACCTTTGTTGTCACCACACAAGCTCACTTCACCTTTTAAACCAAATTCATTTTAACACTTAACTCACTAAGGACCATCCCAGTCTCGCTATTATATTACCAACACTGTCTTGGTTATATTTCTATCAACCATTTTATTTTTGATCGCTCTTATAAACGTCCTTCACTTTGAGATGTATAGGAATGGTACTTTTAACTTTTAATATATGTCACATACACAGATATAAACGCGGTACTGGGCATTTAGTTCGCTTTAGTTTTGGTGTTGAAGACTTTGCGAACTTGACATTCTTCAGACTCTTGAAACCACACAAACCAAAACGGTGCGGTTTCCCACTAAAACTAGCCTTTGAAATCGTTTCGCAAACACAGCACTTTCACTTGTAATAAAAAAAACTACATCTCCCTAAATTTTGGACTTGCAGGTATGATATAATATCTCTTTTATAAAAAATCATCTAAACAAATCTTGTCACATGCTAAACACATCTAGACTTGTCAAAATTTCAAAGAAGAATATGATAAAAAGTGAGGTGTTTTATTCTTGGTCATACACTTTAGCCCAATAGCAATCTAGAGTCGTGACTAAAGAGTGTGTAAATGATATTATAAAAAAATAAAGAGAATTTAATACTGTGGATCCGGTGCTAATTATACTTTAAATATAAAAGGAATCTCATAATTGTTTTCTCTATAGTATAGTTGTACATGCCTGTTCAAGCCCGTGAAAGGCTCATCTCAGGTGCTGAGTCTTGATTAAGAGCCACTTTAGAGAAAGTTCTAATCAATGATATGATACTATATGCTTAATCACAAGTTGGTGAATATAAAAAAAAAACGAACTATGTTTAGATATATTCGACTGATAATTTGAAGATTCATTAATGCTAATTTTTTGTTGTCCAGCCAATTTAATCTTTCCTTTTTAGTTTTACTGAAACAATTACATCTTACAAATAATTAACAGTCAACAGATTTGACTCAGTACCAATTACTTACTTCTACAATTCCAAAAAAGAAACTTCTTATGTTCATAAAAATTGTTACTTAAACATTTTCGATACATATTAAGAGAATAATTGATATACATTTATGTTTTTATTACTACATCTATTTAACCAATAGTACTTGAGATAAGTAAGTTTATTTATAAGATTAGTGTACTTTGTAATTGATATAAAACTGAAAATGAGTAATTACATTAGAAATCTTAAATTACACTCTTTTTGAAGTAAGAAAAAAATATTCAAGTAACACTTTTTTTGTTTAAAAAATATTAAAGTGACACTTCATAAAAAAAGAGTTTATATTTTAGTTTAAACATATATTGTAAAAGATTTTAAAATTTATTTATAAATACATTATTTTTCATGATTAACTATTTTTCATAAATTTAATCTAATCGAAATTCAATAAAATTATTTATTTATTCAAAATTTATCATTATTATCTAAAAACTACATTGATAATATAAAAATATATTCTTTTCTAAATTTATTTTTCTAAAACATAGAACATTTTTAAATAGAAAGAGTACTATTCTAGCATCAAACTAAATTATGTCATTTAAAGGGTTGACTGAGTACCAATTAATTCAGAGCTAAATTAGTTTGTATTTATTATCCGAATTAATAACTAAAAGACTTCAATAAAAATAAAGGAGACACTGAAGGAGTCAGAGTATTAAATTAAATCAGAGCCATCCACGTCCACTTTGATCAGATTCCTCGCGCTTTCTAAAGATTCCTCCTCATATTCTCTCCTCTCTCTCTCTCTCTAGAAATACTTTAAGCCCTCACCGTCCGTTCATATCCAGAACCATCTCTCTCTCTCTCTCTCTCAGACAGATCCAAACGAGGTTTTCTCTCATGAAATTCGGGAAAGAGTTTCGAACCCACCTCGAAGAAACCTTACCAGAGTGGAGAGACAAGTTCCTCTGCTACAAGCCCTTGAAGAAGCTTCTCAAATACTACCCTTACCCTTCCCCCTCCGACGATCAGATCGACTCTCGTCAGGTCTTTGCCGACACCACTAACTTATCTTCTGCAGATGACGACGACGGCGTTGTAAGGCCTGCGGAGGATCTTCAGGGCTCGTTTGTGAGGATACTCAATGAAGAGCTTGAGAAATTTAACGACTTTTACGTTGATAAAGAAGAAGACTTTGTTATCCGATTACAGGTTTGCTTAGTCTATCTGATTCAGTGTTAAAAGGAGTGTTTTAGAATTGGATCGAGTTTATATTAGTGTTCTTTGATAGGATGATTAAAGTTTGAATCTTTGGAAACGAATTGGTTCTATAGAGTTAGGAACCCTAATAGTTCTGGTGATGATCTCTCTGATTCAGTGTTTTAGAATTGGATCGAAGTTTATATTAGTGTTCTTGGATATAGGATGATTAAATGTTTAATCTTTGTAAACGAATTGGTTTTATAGAGTTAGGAACAGTGATGATCTCTCTGATAAGGCTCTTTCTTCCTCACTATTGTGGTCCAAGTAGGTTCTGTATTGTCTTAAAGGACAAGACTTTTGACACTTACTAATCAATAATCTCACTCATTTGAACTTCTACAAGATGGGCTTCTTAGTTCACTAGTAGTGCAGGCTTCTTATACTTGGATTGTCTTAACGATATCTTACTCTTTAGCCTTGTACATCTGGACATTTGTGCTTTATAGGGCTTGTGGTTTGTCACAGTTGAGATCTAATTGGCTACAAGTTATATGGTCTATGATCCTAACTTGCTTTGAACACACTAGTTTTCACTTATGCGGTTCATCTTACGCTTTTTAATTGAGTTTGTGTACATCAGTGTGTATTATAATCTGTTTTGTTAAACAGGAGCTGAAGGAAAGGATCGAGAAGATCAAGGAGAAGAATTGCAAGAATGGGGAGTTTGCATCGGAAAGCGAGTTCAGTGAAGAGATGATGGATATTCGCAGAGATCTAGTTAGTATTCATGGCGAGATGGTGCTCCTTAAAAACTACAGCTCTCTAAACTTTGCAGGACTTGTCAAAATTTTGAAGAAGTATGATAAAAGAACAGGAGGACTTCTTCGTTTGCCTTTCACACAGGTGGTTCTTCATCAACCCTTCTTTACTACTGAGCCACTTACTAGGTTAGTCCGTGAATGTGAGGCCAATCTTGAGCTTCTCTTCCCATCTGAAGCCGAAGTTGTGGAGTCTTCTAACAATGTGTCAACCTCTCATCAAAACAACTCACCGAGGATTTCTGCTCAGACTTCTTCAACTCTCGGCGATGAAAATCTTGATATATACAGGAGTACACTCGCTGCAATGAGAGCCATACGAGGGTTGCAAAAGGCCAGCTCGACCTACAATCCTTTATCATTCTCGTCGCTTCTTAAGAATGAGGATGATGAGACGGTAACAGCTGAGAACTCTCCAAACTCTGAGAATCTGCAGAGCAAAGATGAATCAGATAAGGAAGAGACTGTACCTTCCCCCTGATTGAGAAGAGATCATGCTCCTTGTGATCAAGATTTTGAGAATCTGCTTCTTCGTATCACACTGACATGTCCTAAAGTATTATTAACACACTGAACACCTGTCGGGATCCCTGTTTAGGTTCTTTACATTTTGCTGTTCACAGCTTTTGTAAGCATTTGAACTGTAGAAGAACGGCACTTTATAGATCTTCAATAATTATGTTCTTCATTGTCTCAACCTTCTCTCATTTTTCAAATTGGTTTACAAAAGTATTCTCAAGAACCAATATATTGTACAGACGTTTGATCTGCTCACCAGTAATCTGAACAAGAACAAGAACCTCCCTTGAACTGATGAAATCTATTTCTATCTCTGATGATGATTTCTCGGTCATAGACCGTTGAAACAATCTTCATAGCTGAATGACAATCTCGACATATCGTCAGATTCTTGAATATATAAAAAGTTGTCCTCGGTTTTGTTACCAGAAGCCCGAAACAGACCGCCAGTTTCTCACTGTGACAGCCCAAAGCTTGCTCTTTGTCCTCCAAGTCAACCTCCGAGGGAGAAACCAGGCCAGATACATGAGGAACATAACCAGCTGATCTTATCCGTTCAATGACTTCATTCAACTTCAAGTAAATCTCTTTCGTTCTCGGGTGTGATCTATCTCCTGCACTAAACCGATGAACTGAGCCGTTCAAGTGAATGGAACTCATACCAGGTATTTTCTTGATCCCTCTGTTTCTCATATTTCCTCTTAACCTATCTACAACGTCACTCCTTCCGTGTGCAGCATACATGTTGGATAAAACTATTTGGTATTCCATGTTGCCAGGACTCATCTGAACAAGCTCTCTTTTAATCCTTTCGGCTATCTCCAATTTTCCATGGACGCTACACGAGCCTAGAAGCGAACCAAGGACAACTTCATTCGAAGGCACTGTCATTTCCCTCATCAACATCTCTGCTTCTTCAATACGACCAGCTCGCCCCAAAAGATCAACCATACATGCATAGTGGTCAACCTTAGGTTCCAAACCATAGGATCTGAGGCTGTGGAAACATCGCCACCCTTCTTCTACCAACCCGGAGTGGCTGCAAGCACTTAAGACAGCACTGAAGGTTAAGTCATCTGGCTTCACCTCTCTTACCATCTCTGGGAACATGCCAATCACCATCTTACCTTTCCCGTGCATTGCTAACCCACTAAACAAAGCGTTCCATGTTACTACATTCCTCTTACGCATCAATCTAAAGACTTTCATGGAAGAATCTATGTCTCCGCATTTGGCATACATATCAACCAATGCCGTTGCCACCATGACATGATCACAACTCTCTTCCTCCCCCATCATCATCGCCATCTTTAACGCATACACATGAACCCATCTTCCAATAACCAGGTTTCCTGATTGGGCACAAGCCGATAGCATCGAGCAAAGGGTGACGAAGTTCAAACCATACCCACATTTAAACACCATTTCAGCAAGAAGCTCCAATGCTTCACCTGTAAACCCAGCTCCTACATACCCAGCAACCATAACCGTCCAAGCAACAGCATTTCTCTCAGGCATTTCTTCAAACACCTCTCTTCCATTCTTCAACCCTTCCCATTTCACAACCGTGTCCAAAACCACCGTCCATGAGACAACACTCTTCTCCTCTAACATCTCAAATAATCGTTTAACTTCACTCACAAACCCACATTTCCCATACATATCCATTAAAGCATTACAAACCTTAACACTAGTCAAAAGGCCCATTTTTACAGCAAACCCATGTCCCTGTTCACCGAACACCAAATCTTCTAACTTGGCACACACGCCAAACAAGCAGACTGCAGCCACGTCATCAATCTCAACTCTTTTCCTTCTCATCTCAACGAAGAGCTTCATCGAATCAACCAAGTATACGTACCGGGAAAGAGAGGACAACAGAGTGGTCCAATCCACATTGTCTTTTTCTAACAGAGGAATTTCATCGAACAGCTTCTGGGCAGTAGCTATATCACCGGATGCCGCATAGAACTGAAAGAGCGAGTTGCTAAGGTAAGACCTCGGAGCTTTCTTCAATCCAGAAGTGGTCAAAACGCCGTGTAGCTCCTTTCCGACACGGAGCAACGACCGGTGCTGCGCACACTGTCGGAGAAAGAGACGAACTTTTTGGTTCGATAAGCATTTCATCAGATATAAATGATCAAATATTCGTCCTTTATATACTCTCAATCCCTATAACTGCTATAATCTTTTAGCTATGGTGTTTCATCTTTGCGGTCAACGGTTCGAAGTACCGGTCTTGTGTTAAATTTTCCCGGGAAAAAATAGTCCTCGCATAGAACTCTCACGTTACGGGCCTTAATGGGCCTATATTTTGGGCCTGAGTGATTGCAGCCCAAAAAGATTGTCTAGGATCTTCAGTATAAATCAATCTAGAATTATCGACGTCCCCACAAGTCAGCATCATCATCTTCATATTCTTTTACGGGGTCCATGTGAAAATCTACTCATATTCTTGACAAATTTTTAAAACACACATTAGATACAGATACACGTAACTAAATATTGTTCTTTTGTTTCAAACTTGAAACATATTAAATATTCAATCTATTTGGTACTAATAGATATGAGACAGCTTTATGAAAGGGACATGTGGTAGTTGGATTTCAATACTGGAAATTACGTACATTCACAGATAAACTCACATGGAAACAGATAAGCCAAACATATCTGAGAAGAAATTATATTAAAAAAAAATTCATTCACACATGATCCAGATACACTCTCTTCATTCAACAATTTACTTTCAGCAAATAAATCAAGTACATCCCTTTTAGACAATTGATTCAAAGACACAAACCAAACATTACAAAAGAAAAAGAAACTCAACTGATTGGTCTTTCTAACTTAAAATGCTTTCCCTGAAAAGAATTTGAGGTTTTGTTCAAATTTGATTGGATTCAACTAAAGCTTGTGAGACTGGTCGCTTACCACATCCTTAACAGGGCAAAGGGAATGATGAACTGAGCGAGACCTGTGACCACGGAGACTGATCCAATGCTCTTGGCAGGTGCGGCTTTGGGGGGAGGTGGGAGCTTCTCGACTTTAACAGCGAGCTTCATGCCTCCATAACATCCACCCTTACCGTCGAGTAGATAGTAGTGTTTGGTCACGTTGAGAGGGACAACGTCTCTCCCGGCTCCACGTGTCCAGTTTACGAGAGGATGGTCGGAGTTACAGTTTTCGTAGTCGGTCTTGTTTACTTCAAGGATGTTGTGTTGGTTTCTGTCGAACACGAAATCTAACAAACAAATAGACCATTAGAAACATATCAGTTCGACTAAAACCAAAGATCTTTCTTGTGGAACATATCAGAACTTGAGCTGTTGTGGTAATGTCTGGTTAAAGATTTCAACTTTAAGCAGTGTGAGAAAGAAAGGTTAGTGTTTCTCAGACAGTGAACAGAGAGAGATAGAGACTGTGTATCACTCAGACAGCCTTAACAATGTTGGTCTAACCAGATCTAGACTAATCAGGAAACTTTTATGGAAACAAAATTGATGAACCCTTCAATGGCATTGTAGAAACTCGTAAAGACAAGAACTTTGGTGTAAAAAGTTGATTTTTTTTTAAATATTAGTAGATTTAAAGCAAAACCCATTTCAAAAATCAGATCTAACATAAACAGATGAGAGAGTAGTGAAATGTAGTGAAGAGGGGAGAGAGAGAGAGAGAGAGAGAGAGCATACAGAGCCAGTCTCCGATGTAGAAATGCTTTCCCTGAGCCCAGATTGTATAGTTGATGTTAGGATTCCAGAACTTGTTGTCTCCCACTGTATACTTCTTCGCCGTTACTCCCGGCACCGGCATTGCCACTAGAAAAGCAAGTGCCACCACCGCAATCATCACCGTGAATCTCGCCATGTTTTCTCTCTCTCTCTACTGAAACTCTCAGTTTCTCTCTCTAGACTTGTGGGGTTTAGTTGCGCAATTTGTGAATCAGAGGTGGACTAGTGGTGGGGGTTTTCATAGCCCATCTTTTCCAACTGCTGCTGTTGCTGTATAATCTCATAAATAAAATAAATTATTATTTTAAAAATACATGAACCATAACTCTTTTAATATTCCTAAAATAAAAATAATAATTTAACCGCGTTTGTTGCGGAGGACTTGCTGCACTTAGCTATTTTTTTTTTTTTGGCTCAACAACAACTCATATTATCCAACTAGGTTCAAACCTACAACATTGTTCAAACCCATTGTAGGCATATCGCCCTCTAATATATCTTTTAACCAACTTGGCTTCAAAGAATACAACTTGGGAACATGATTCAAAAAAGAAAAAGCTTCCTTCGCTATTCTATCCGCAGCTTTGTTACCTTCTCAAGGGTAGTACTTGACACTGTAACTTGGATTCAGGGAGAGAGAATGAGCTATCTCTTGGATGAGCGGTTTCAGTTTAGGCCAAACTGCTTCATTCCCTGCAATAATCTTTGCGAGCATCAAAGAGTCTGTCTCAAAAAGAATTTTTTTGTATCCAAACTGCTGCATAGATTGAATTGCCCACTTGAGCGCTGAGGCTTCAATCTCTAGAGGAAAGCCTACTCCCTGAATCTTTTGAGCTCCCGCCCACAACAAAATTCCCGCTTGGTTCCGTAGTATCCAGCCAGTGCCTTGGGATTGGCTATCTTTCCTCCATGTCTATATTACATTTGAGCGTTCTGTGCACTGGTGGCTTCCATCTTGCTGCGCGTTTGGTGTCTGTGGATGATTGCACCACTGAATTTTTCATCTCCTTTGTTTCCACCTCCTTTCTTTGATTCCATTCCTTCATATCCTCCTTGGCTTTTTCTACTGTGTCTTCAACCATATAATCAGTACTTTGGAAGATAAACACATTTCTGTTTTTCCAAAGGCGCCATAATATTCAAGGTATCAGATCTGTATACACCTTTTTATGGCGATATTTGTCCTGCAAACTCAAAACACGGCATATGTTCGAGTAGAGAGAATCAGACATAATACCATCGGGGCCACCTCCCCCATGTCCTTACGCACGACTAGTCTGGGCCACCTCCCCCATTCATGCTCACCCCGATGGTATTATGCTGCACTTAGCTACTTTTGGCAAGGCACAAACGCATTGCCAGTTTTTTATTCAATAAAGTTGCGAATTTTCTTACTTACTAATTTGCCTTGAATTATTTGTTATTTGTTATTTTCTGTTAAAACGAAATATTTTACCTAGCTAAAATAAATAAAGGGCAAATCTCTCAAATAACACATTTTGAAGTTTTTGTCACAAAAATAAACTTCAAAAACAAAAATGATCAAACTAGAATTTTTTATTTTTTAAAAATTAATATTTTTTATTTAATTTTTCAATTTTAAACCTCACTCTCAAAACCCCACCCCATAATTCTAAACCCTAAGTCTAGATTAGTTAACCCAAAGGGTATAAACGTATATTTACCCTCAAAATCCCACTCCAAAAAAGTTATTTTTGTCATTTTTTCCCTTAAAATTTATTTTTGTGACAAAAACTTATTTAGATCTATCTTAGGGTATTTCTCATAAATAAATGATTCGTATCCACAGACTATTGAGAGATTTAAAAGGAAAAGAGAAAAAAAAAGAAATCCAGTCAAGATTGAGCTGAGTCAGCTGACAAAAGGATGCGTAGTTTTAAATCCAGACATCCAGAACATGACGCTCTATGTCTAATAATTTTATTATTTGTATATTCGTGTATGACTATTGTAATGCTACTTTATTTCAAATTAATCAGACACAGATTTTACGCTTTTTTGCATGTGATGTGATGATGATATGTGGTTTTCATGAACGTTCCACTCTTTTTTTGTCGGCCTCAAAATAGTTGATTTTCAAATTCACATTTATGGATTTTATTTTCCTTCACAGAGATATATATCATATAATGTCAAATATAACAAAATAAGTTGAACAAAAGAGTATGTAAGTTTAAAAAAAAAAAGAGTATGTATTATGAGCAGATTGTTTAAAATAATATCCATCTGATTATTTAGCAGGGGAAAGCCAGTATCAGATTGCTCGGTTAATGAAGAACCAGAAAGCGAATTTGAGTTATTCTTAACCGGATTGGTTAAGAGAAGATAATATTAAAAAATGTTTGTGACTAATGACTATAACCGTTACCGTTGTTAATGATGAGGTTCTCTATAAAGTTAAAGTTCGCGACATAATTACTATCTAGCGAAAAAACAAAACAAGGAGCCCAAAACTCGCCAATAACTATGTACTTAGCCCACTTAGTTTTAGGCCCATCTGAAAAACCGCCCATGGGCCCGGAGCTCCGGATCAAACAAGTTGTTAACATTATCTTGGGTGGGGATTCATCGAGACAAGACAAGAGAGAGACAATCAGTGGTCGTCGAACCGGAAATGATGTCTTCAGTTTGATTTCTTCCTCGACTGTCTCTTTGCTCTGTGATTCTCTTCTTTCAGTTCAGTCTCTCCCTGAAGCTAAATCAAGCTCGTTCTCCAAATCTCAAGCTTGACAGCAAACACAGTAAACTAAACAACACATGAACTCCTGCAAAACCCTACTCCGCGCCTCCTTCTCTTCATCTCCACTCATCCATCTCCCAAACCCTAATTCATCCATCACTCTCGTCTCCTTCCGATTTCTCCGTTCAAATCTATCTACACACAGCATCGAACCAGCTCGTTGCACTCTTCACGAAGCCGCCTCTCTTCCAGTACTAGAGACCTTCACTGAGACTCCTCCCTTAGATCTCACCGTGAGTGTCAAGGATTTGCTTACAACCAATCGAAATGACGCGTCGAGCATGATGAAGATGGAGCGGAGATGCTCCTTCGGCGGCGACGGTAGAGGATCGTGGTTCCCTTACGAGGATAGGTTCAGGTGCGGTGACGTGCACCTTAGTAGCCGTGAGGTGTTGGAGGCGGTGAGTCCTCACATGATGGAGGAGAGGGCAGATAGGTTCAGGCGTGTGGTGGAGAATAGAAGCTTCTCGGTTTGTCTTGTCGTTGAAGGTCTGTCTGATATTGGAAACATCTCTGCTGCGTTTCGATCTGCGGATGCGTTGGGGATTCAATCCGTGCACGTTGTTGCATCTGACAGCTCCAAAAGGTGCCCCCTTTGAGGTTTGACATTTTCAGTACAGTACTGATCATAAGATTGAATGTTAGATTCTTACAGTTACTTGAACTGTGTATTGAGACTAGAGTGATTGGATAGAAACGAAAAATTGATACTTTTTTGGGGAATGAAATGTATATAACATTTGATTGCATTGTGTGAATTCATTTGTTTAACTATGTGTGTGTGTATATGTGTATGTTTAGGTATAGGAACAATCGACATGTGAGTATGGGAGCTGAGAAATGGCTAGACATTGAGCTTTGGGAGACACCTAAAGAATGTTTCCAAGTCTTGAAGTCTCGCGGTTACAGGATCGCCACAACTCATTTGGGAATGGACACGGTACACTCCTAATGATTTTGTTTTGATCTTTTTTATCTCTGATCAGACATTTGTTGTTGGATGTTTCATAATATTCGATCTTTTATAGGGTTTAGATCTTTTTGACACATTTTTTTGTTGGTTAATATTTCTCATAGGTTTCCATTTACGACATGGACTGGTCACAACCAACAGCTATAGTTGTTGGAAACGAGGGGAGTGGAATAAGTGAAGAGGCGTTGGAGTTATCAGATTTGTATTGCAGTATTCCAATGAACGGAATGGTTGATTCGTTCAATGTTTCAGTGGCTGCTGGGATTCTGATGCACCACGCAGTCTGTGACAGAACCGCTCGTCTGGTAATAAACCAGCTGCAGAATCTGTTTAAGTTAGCTTTCAGTTCTGGTTTTACTTTTTTTTGTAGTAACATTATATTATGGGGGTTGAACAGGGAAGTCATGGAGATCTGTCGGCAGAAGAGAAAGAGATATTGATGGCTGAGTTTTCACTTCGCCACAGTAGAAGCTCACTCTTTATTGCTTCCGAGTTTGCTAAACGTAGACATCAACAACAACAACACTCTGCTTCCGTCTAGTTTCCCAACACTCTGTTTACATTTTTCGTGTTATGGAATGAGCCTTGATTGGGCTTTTAAAATCTGCATCTGTTTCAAAATGTAACATTGGTTTTGTTTTGACCTAAAATTTGTTGATTGATAAATTTAATTACAAATAGTCGATCATCGATTTTTACGTTATTTGTAAATAATAGACAAAACTTGTTTTTTGAATAATAGACAAAACTTAATGTTAAAATTTTCATTATTTGGAAATAATATTAAATTAAACACACTTAAAATGGCAAATTAAGTCACAATTCTAAAGAAAGAAAACCCTAAGTAAAAAAATAAAATAAAAGAGACTATTGCGGTTATTATTTTTTGCTTGATTCCAAGTATACACAACTAATCGATTAACATATCACTGCTTGTAGTCTGTATCCTCTCCTTGTTGCTGCTATCTTCTCCACTTGATCGTTTCTTAGACTGATGCGACCTCACAAATTCATCTATTCTCGCTTTTAGCTCGACATCCGGTATTAACATATCCGATGTCAGATGTGCCCGGTTAAACGGGTCGTGCTGCACCAGAAGCAAGCACGATCAGATCAAAGTCAACGTTAAATGATGGCTAGATCAGCTGTGTATCTATAAGTAAATCATCAATGTGATAGATTTGCTTACATTGTCACTAAGAAGATGACGCTGAATAATGGCTCGATCAACTGTTGTTTTTGAGCTTGGAAGTATCACTGGATCTCTCATTAGAGTGTACTACAATTTTTTTTTTTAAAATAATAGACGTTAGAGTATGTTACGGTAACAAGATTTAGTTTCTCTGTCAGAGTAGAGAGAAAGTACCTGAATTGGGTCGAGGAACTCCTCTGGTATTTCACCAAGTGCAGCTTCAGCATCCATAGCTTCGGAAGCAGCAGCTTTGGCTTTAGTGCCCAACTCCATAAACTCCTGAATGATTCTTCCATCTTCCCCTATTCTCCTAAGAACATCTGCTCCTGCACTGAATAGCTGCAAAAAACAAGAACTTGTTTTGTTCAGTGCTAGAGAGAAATAAATTGATGAAGTAGGTATCCGGGTTTAGGAGGAGGATATGACCTGTTCGTTATATGATCGTCCATCACTAGATATGGCACCGGGGAATATGTTTTCTGAGTCCCCTCTTGCGAGATTAACATATATACGAACAATCTTCAAAGTTCACCAAGTTCACCAAAGGTGTTTCGTCAGTATTTTCTATTCAAACATTGTGGTGAGGAGGTTGAGTACGAATAGTAAACACTAACCTGTTTAAGCAACTGTCTTGGACGGAACTCGTACTTCTCCGGATCTTTCAAGCTTAAAGACTTACGCTGTGGACCCACGAGTTGTAACAAGAAGTAATTAAGCATATTCGCAACCCTCTCAACCTGATAATCAACAACCAATGATACTATTCGGTAAGAATTTGGGTAATCCAATCGAACAGTTAATAGTTTCAGGTATAGAGTCAGATTTACCATCTCAGGGAGTAGAAATGGGGCTGTGATCTCCTCAGATGTAAATGCAAGCATAGTCACATCCTCATTAGCCAGCTTCATGTCAATTCTAACAATCTGCAGAGCAAAATAGAATTCTTTGAGCCATCATCAACCGAGTTAGAAACAAGATATCATACGTGTAGTCCACTAACATTCTCCTGAGAGTGGAAGAGTCTCGTTCTATCCTGTCTCTCTTGCGCTGGTCTCTGCTCCCACTCTGCAGTATTTGACATCTCTGCCTCGATTTTTTTAATCTCGAGAATTTTGTTAAGACTTTCATCCAGAAGAAAGATGCTATCATTGACTAAGAAGTTTAAGAAGTTCAAGTACACGCCCTTCTCTTCCTCTTTTGCAATCTGTAAACAATCAAATTTGGTAACATTATAATTTTGGCACACGATGGAAACTCAGAGCCATGGTAAGGAAATTAAGAATTTACCCGTCTCCACGCATTTCGGTGACTAGGCACCTGCCAGAGATACTCTAGAAGCTCGGCAATGTTGTGGCGAATGTTGAACTTGTCATAGAACTGCATTTGGATCACTCGGTTTCAGTCACATTAAAAGGTGGCCATAAAAGCTTTTAAAGTTAACTAATTACGAAGTACCATGCAATAGAGAGAAGCATGTTACTCCAGAAATATTATAGCCACCAAAAACAAAATTTCATGCAATCACCTGAGTGTGAGAACCCGTGAACTCAATGTCAACATATAGTTTCAGTAAATTCCTGACAAGATACTCGAGCGATAACTGATGGCCTTCAAAGAGAGTAGATGTAGCAGAAGAACCACTACACATAAACACAATTGATTTAAGATTAGTTGACCGCCTTAATGCAAATATTTGATGCAATAGTAACAGAAAATGAGGATTAACAGCTTTCTTTGATGGGTAAAAAAAATACCTTGAACGGGGCATCCAGCAGTTCAGAACTTCAACCATCTTTGCTCTGAGATAAGGGTTTCTAACATATTCTGGACTTGCCATGAACATTATTATGAAGTTCATAAAGTCGTCCTAAAAGAAAGAGACAACGATCATCAATGCAGGTACAAGACATCGAGTTTCTGCAGACGGAAAAGAATAGACTAAACATACCAGCAGCACTCCATCCAAAGCTTTGGGGATTCTTGAAGCAAATATCAGTAACTCCATCGCATCTTCAACAAAATGCTCCGGCATACAGGAGAATTCCATGGGGCAAGTTGAAGGTAAAGGCATCTTAAAGCCACCAACAAGTCCAACTAACCAAACAATGACTAATCGATAGAAAGAGAGAGCTCGCTGGATAAAGTCTCCATCCTTCAAAACAGCATCAGATAAAAAAAGCTATTACTATCATGTCCTCGAAAAAACGCGAAAGATGTTCACAGATCAAAGAATATGATTACAAACCCTTAATATTTGAGCTTCGTGGCAAAGCTTTTCCTGAGAATACAACTCTAATTCTTTTTCCAATCTGGTTATGTCAAGCTCTAACTGTGGAGACGGTGCTTGATCTCTCATGGCTTTTAATGTTGCAAGATTGTCTTCACCTCTCGAGATGTCCTACGTCATGCAACAAAGATAAAAAGTTAAGAAAAGTACAATAACCATCTTCTGCAAATCCAGGCATTAATGACTCTTTCACAATCTAAACGAGATTTAGTTCATATTTTCTCTACAATTCCTTCTTGGAATTACTGTCACATGCTCTGTCCAGAAATATGTCAGCAACCAAGATTAAATAAGAAGTGTTTGCAAGATAGTTTATCATAATTGCTTCTCCATAATATTTCAAGTTCGGGAAATTACCTGAGAAAGATGTTTAAAGTCCGAGAGTGCTTTAAGGAGACCCAAATTGAGGACCCTTGCAGTCATAAAGAAGCATTCACAAATGAAAGTGTATTTAGTTGTTGGCTTTGCATTCTGCCGAGAAGCATTACTACTTGAACTTGTGGCTTCTTTGGATTGTAACAAGCGACTTTCATTCCCGTTTCCAGAGTCATTTTCTTTTGCCGTATAGTCCTTGTCAATCCACTCAGAAACTTCCTCGGATGATGCATGGAGAGCAGTCAAGTCGCTGGTGTAGATCATTAAATAATATTACTCATCGTGAATATATATAAAACCCAATGAGGAGACCCCTCGAATTATTTCGATGCCCATACCTTAATTTTAAGCGATGCCCAGAGAATGCATATTTTGGATCGATCTTATCCTTTTTAGTAAAATGCGGGTCCAAAAATGGTTCACAGAGCCAGAGCATGACTGCACTGAGATTACAAAACATACCTGAGCTAGCACAAGAAACTGGATCAACCTGTCACGCAAGATAGTATATTAAAGAGTGCCGGATTAAGAAGAAAATACAAATACCAACTTAATGAAACCGGTAGGAGAAAAATAACAAGGTATGAATGAAGATCCCAAGCAAATATACATCCTACTGAGAGATGATCACCTGTATATGGGCTCTTGACGCATTTGCATTGATCACTTCAGCAAGAAACTGTAGAACACACTCACGTGTATCGGTACTTTTAAGTAAAATCATCAGTACATCATGCAGCCCACTGTACAAAATATTCATAAAGTTTTTGATTGTAGAGAAGGATGATAATAAATCTGCAGGACGACGTTCAGATGCTCCAGAGAAACACTGCTGCCTGGCATTCACAAAAACAATATAACATATATTAGCGCTGCCGTAACAGGCAAAGAAAATCATCTGTTGTATATAAGGAGAACCTTCGTTTGCACAATTTTTTCCTCGTCAAATGTCAACAGCCAAGTTTTATTAAGTACAGACAAGAAAAAAATCCTCAAAAAAATTGATTTCATTCATCCACAGCATTCTAAAACCTAATAGAGAACTAACTATTATAAGACATCTTATAAAACAAACATCTGCTACTTTCCTTTTTTGATCAAGTCTCCACTTTGATTAGAGCTAAACAACATTGCTTATTTGTCCTAGCTGTCTGGACAACTAAACAACCCCAAAGATTACAGAATTCTTAGCAATAAAACTCACCCAACATCAGGTTGACTCTTGAAGAGAGTGTTATCAGGCAATGCGCTAATATGGAAGAAAGGGCCGAGAATGCTCGTCAACTCCATAGCTCGACCGTTCATATAAGCCCCTCGTGGAACCCACCACTCATGACTAACCAGAGACTTAGCTCCAACAGGCAAGCTAACAAGATACTTAAGCGCCCTCAACGGTGGCTGGAAATCTCCAAGCACCGATACATTAATAACCGAAGACCTCAAGTCCTCGTACAACTCCTTGAGAATCACGTCCAAGTTATCAAAGTCCGAATCCTTAAAAAACTCATCCAAAAACCCAGGAGGAGACTGAACACCACTACTACTACTACCACCACCAAACATATCCAACGAACCAGAACCAACCTCGGAGAAGATCAACGGAAGCAAAGGAGACACACTCTTCCTCCTCTTCGCCTTCTTGGTATCATCCGAGCTCCCAAACAAATCCGGATTCGCCAAGTGAATCCTACAGTAAGAAACCGCGAGCCTCCTCGCCTCCCTGGTGACAATCTCCATCTCCGATCTCAGATTCTTATCCTTCATCGACTGGATTTTCTTCGATTCGTCGTATGCACGGCGGTAGCAACCGATGAGGTACGTGAATAACGGTTCGGCGGCGGAGAAGTTGCCGGAGAGACGATCGATGAGGACTCTCTCCATCAGATCGCGTGAGAGCAGGAGGTCTTTGCCTTCGCTGAGAATCTCGGCGGCTGTCATCTCCAAGTAGACGACGCGAGGATCGGATTCGGTGGTGGATTCGGTTAGGGTTACGTAGAAGATCTTGCGGAGGATTATGTCCTCGATTTCGGATGGAGATCTTTGAGGCTTGCTCGTCGACATTGAGTGTGTGATTGAATCGATGACGGAGACTTGGTTTTGGATGATTGTAAGTTTTGATCGGCGATGGATGAATCAAGCGGAGACAGTTCAAAATGAGTATTGACTATCTATTGAGCTTAGTCGAATTTAATTATCATTAAATATTTGGAAGAATAAAACAAATTTTATGAAAGAAGAAAATCCATTGCTGAGATTTTATTGAAGATTAAGACTAATCCGAAGGACACGAAACTCTCTAAATACGATCTGATCTGCAGTGTCGTTCTTACTTGATCAAGGAACGAATATTTGTTTTACAAACTCTCTAAATACGATCTGATCTGCAGTGTCGTTCTTACTTGATCAAGGAACGAATATTTGTTTTACAAACTTGTTAGCTAAGAAATAAATACAGTATTTAACATCTGGGGGCTTTGGGCCTTCGGCCTGATCACAAATACATCCATGAATATCACAATCATTTGCAAGCCTTGTTTTGAATTCAGATTGATTGATACATCCAGTTTTGTCGTTATCATTTACATTTATCTTCTTGTTGAAATAGCGAAATAATCTTTGCTTTTACAGTTTTATGACTTTGTTCAATGTTTATTGATAATCTTCAGACTTTCTAAATTAATACTACTTTTAGTACTGTATGGTACATTATTATTTATTAACAAGATGAAGCTTTTGTGTAAGAGAAAACTCAAATGCTAGTTTTAAACTCAAATAAAAGCACATATACATCATCAAAAGAGAGATTTTATTTTACACAACAATGGGAATAACAACAAAAATCGAGGACGAACAATGAATTACTTCGACCCATAAATTTAAGAACTTTTTGGTTTTACTCGAGATGATCATGCGGTCGGATGGACATGAACATCGCGGCATACTGAAGTAAACGGCGTTCACTGTTACCTTCAACGCTATGTTCCGACACAGGACTCATCGAACCGCCTACACCACCACAGGTTCTCTTCCTGTACCGGCGCCACGCCATTTGAATATTCACTGCAGCCCACGTCCTCCAGTTTGAGGAGTAGTATCTCGCCGTCCTCTTAAGACGTTCGTTTGCGAATTTATAACGGAAATGATCGGTTATGTACCTAAGATCTTCGGATCCTAGAGAGAACGCCTCGATGTTTTCGAGGCAGACAAATGTTGCGGAGGAAGGAGGAAGACGGTCGATAAATGGACGCCGTAGACACCATGAGAGTAGCTCGTCGCCTAAGTAGCCGCCTGGTTCGAGCGTACTAGTGGCTACCACGCCTTTGCTTAGGCTCTGGTTGCGTCTGACTCTCCCACGCATGATGAATATCATTCTCTGTACAGGATCTCCTTCACGGATGATCTGTGACAATAAACATTACCAAGAACTCAGATTTTAAAAGCTAAAGACAAAAAAAACACTCTCATGATGCGACGAGTACCTTTTCGTCTTTAGAGTAGACGCGAGGCTTAGCACGATCGCAAATGTTGTCTAGGATCAAATCGTCCATGCCCCTGAACAATGGCACCTAATAAAAACAGACATTATCAGAGACTTGTCGTTTTTCACAGGTCTGAACTTGTTCCATCTAAGGTTTGTTTTCTACTACCTTGTCGATGAGATCGATGCAAAGATATCTCTTAATATCTCTTCGAAGACCCGGAGGCAAATCTTGAATAAGTTCCAGCTCGTCTTCTCCACCCAAGGCAGTCCATCTCTGCCGCTCAAATCTCCTAACTCTCTGTCTTAACCGAGAAGGCAACTGCCTACGTTTCATCCACCATTCCATATCCCTACACCGTATCTGCATTTTCCTCTTCTTTGCCATTACCGCGTGTAAAAACACCTTCAAAAGAAAGTTAACAGGTTGTTAAGAACTACTGATTCCATCAAAACACAATATAGCATATAAGGAGAGACTTATCCTTGCATAGTTTACCTGAATGTTTCCGATCAACATAGTGAAGAGTAATAACCCGCTAAGGACCATAACTATGCTGAAAATAACCTCAAGCCAGTTGCTTGTGGGCTCAAGATCGTTCCCGAATGTGCTGTAAAACGCCACACACAAATCAGGGTCAGTATTTGACACTTAAAAGGTTATTATTCATGGAAACCTGAAACTCTAAAACTACCTGAGAGTCATTAGCCCCCAGAAGATAGGGTAAAGGATCTTAACGGCAAGAGAGTTGCTGGAGATGACCGGAAGTGCCCAACCGTAGATACCATATCGGAATGGTCCGTCAGAGTCTAAGCACATAGGCTTATTGACAACGCTGGTAAGGTTTCCAGATAAGCATGGATATCCAGCTGTGCTAGTCGGTGACACGAACTGGTAACAGACCTCTTCTTGGCAAGACAGACTCAGATTACAGTTCCCGTTCCTCATGCATTGTTGTCTAATACAAGAAGCAACACGCTGTATTGCAAGAACATACCAGCATCCCCCAGCTACCTGTAACCACACAAGAAAGTTCCATGAAAAGACCAACTTTATATCATTTCTTAGCTTAGAACTTAGTAGTAGAAGTTGTTTTTGTACAGCTTGAGAGGACTTACATGAGAAGCGATGAAATATGCGATGAGATTAAGAGCAAAACCCCACCAAATAGTCCCAAAAATGTAACCAGTGACCTTCTGCATCCTTCTCATCAAGCAGAAGCAGTGATAAATCTTGGGGAGGAACTGGAACAAGAAGATTAGCAGAAGGATCGTCATTATCAGCTTAACTTTCTCTTCTCTTATCAGCTTTGGCACCACTAACCAAAACACCGCCTGCAAACAACGACACTTTCAAAATCATTCATGGGGGCTTACTCATACTAATAAGATGTTAATGGTTACTTTAACAATATTGGAATAGTTTGAGGGCTGTTCTGAAATAGTTTAAACCTGAGGAACCGGGAGGATGACTATCACATCGAACCAGAAGCCAGTGAGAGAACGTGCGTAGTGAGACGCGATGGCGCGTGGATCCCAAACAAGCTTCCCACACCCAACAACGAGAGACTCTCTCGAAACGTAAGCCAATCTAAACTGAAGCCACACGTGCCAAAGGTGAAGAGCGTCAAGACACGTGCGAACGACCGTTACAACAGCCGCGAAGGCACCGTCCATGTAGAGACACGCGGGTCCAGTAGTTCTCCCGATGGAGAGCGCGTAGAAGAAGAGCGGATCCACAGCCAAAGCCATCCCTCGAGCTAGAAGCAACGCGCGGTTCCATCTCTGCACGCGCTTGCTCCTGGGATCGAGAACTTCGCCGAACGGACCTTTGAGACGTCTGAACCGGGCTCGAACCGGGTTGGGTGCGGATCCTTCCTGGATTGGAACTAGGGAAGAGCCGGCGGAGGCACGCCACTCCGGCGCGTTAGCTTGATCGCAGCTTGTGGAGTGGAAGGCCGGTACGCCTACTTGAGTGCATGCGTAACACTCGCCGGAGCTCAGCACCGGCGTATCGTCGCTGCTGCTGCTAGATTCTCCACGGATGAGGCTGTTTTCCGAGAATCCAGTCGTTTCCCGGCGGAATTTCTGGGAAAACAGTCCAATCCACCTGAAAATTCGAATCGTGAAACACTAAACTACCAGAAGACAAATCGATCTATGCATGGTGCCTTCGAAGGTATAAACCAGTTCAGAAAACGAAGCTATTCTCCAGGAAAACTTTTTCCCGAGAAAATAATATGTTCTCATAGAAAGCTTGTCACCGTTGAGTAAAGAAACAAAATACATTTTCGAAATTACTGAGCATTTATACGAATAAATATTAAATAATACCTGAAGAGGAAGTTGGTGTGAGAGGGCATGATTGAAGTAGAGGAACCACCATGGGAGAGACGAAGATTTGCAGGTAGAGATTTGAGAGAGAGAGAGAGGTGGAGAGAGATTGTATAGGCCAAGGCAGAGAGTGAGTGTGTGATACGTACGTCTCTAATAGGATTCGGTTTATTTGTTAGAGAGACTCCGGTATGACAAGAATAAACCAACATTTCAACTAATTTGGAAATCGAACCGGATTATGACGATGAGGGATGAGTTGTCAAGTGTCAGAGAGGTGTGTGGTTAGTAAACGAGAGGCCTCTTTAGCAAGGGGCCCACAACAGAGACACTGAACAAATTGGATTCCGTACAGATCATGAAGATTACAACGTTAGGGGACCCAATTCATTTCAATTATTAGTTACATAAGTTAGTTCTTACTGATGTATCATTGAAATTAAGATAAGCTTTAATCAAATTTTACTTGCTATAACAGGACATGTTAATAATTCTAATTTGAGGATATAGACTTGTAGTATGTGTACGTATCAATAATTTAATATATACTACCATGCTGCATGCAGTAAAATTGTTTCACAGACTTGATATTTTGCAATCAATTGTACATAGAAAGAATATGCTTTCATGATTCTATATTGATATTTGTCTATATCATCATAAAATAATTATTGATAGATTCTTTTATTATGTGATCGATTGATACTTGCTATACGTAATGTACCTACCTGTAGAAGTATGGATTTGACCATATGGGACGTAAACCATCTAACTAACACACACTTTTATATTAACGTTGTGAATAAAATAAATTATTTGATCATCAAAAAGTTTAAGGCAGAATAAACTATTGTGATGGTTATTTGAATTAACATAAACATAGTGCAAAATCTAATCTCGTAGTTAGGTATCTGTTGGTTACAGTCTTACATATACCTACTCTTTACTAAAAATGCTGCACATTTTTCAGATTTTCTAGATTACCCACAATTTATTTGTAGTTTACATTAAATGCACATTTGGGGGCTTGTGGTATCATCCACGTACCTGACAGTGAAGTTTCCCCAAATGATAATCACAGGATCGAGATTTTAAGTAAGAGTGATTAGTGGAATAAACATGAATAGAGTGAAGGAGAATCATGAAGTATAATGGTAGAAGTTTGAACTCTATTAAAAAGCAATTTGGTATCAATCCAAATATATGGATATTCAGTCCGTGTAATCAGCAGTTGATAATGTTTATTTTAAGTAGACTTGAACTAGTGATCTTGAGAAATCATTTTGAAGACGACTAGATCACCAACTACTTAATAATGCATATAACCTAATTAACAGTAAGCTAATTCAGCAATAATATATCCTTTTTTTTTTTGAACAAACAGCAATAATATATCTAGGAAAAAATAATAGCAAAAATGTAGATTACTGTCTAATGTACTTTTCGAGCATATTGCAAAAAGACAAGAAAACCATGTGCCATAACTCGTGTCTGTTTTTTCTTTCTTTCATGTCCATATGTATGTAGACCATGCCAAGACGAAAAAACTTAAGTGGTACAAGACGGCAATTACAACGTGACATTATCTGATTTCGATTGTATCTGGTTGGTCGACATTCCTTCCACAGACTCAAATTCCAACAAAATAGAAACACTGAAATACCGATTTTGACCTTGGAGCTTTTGAACACGACATTTCTTTTGGTTTTTCAGTTCAACACGCCAAGAAGATCTAGGCCTCTTTGGGAACTAAACATTTCACCTAAAAAACTGTTTATATTTAACATGCAAAAGCAACACATACATCGTGTCTGTGAAGGCCACATAAGCCTAATAAATCAGGCCCAATATGTAAGGGGTCACAGGAAAACTATATGACTTTCATTTATTTAGTCAACTCTGGATTTTGAGACATGAGTATGACTTATTAGCTTATGCATTATACAACTCACATTAAGATAAATGTCAACTCACTAGAAGTTCTATACTATAAAGTCTACAACTCTTCTTGGGCTCCTCCCAACATGTGTCGTTTCTCAATTGCTCTGTTTTGAGAAAGCCTCTTCCTCCTTCTCAGCATCTGCTGTTTCTGACATAATCTTTTTGAATGTGAGCTTTTGCTGAGGTAACTGACCATTGGCGAACGCTGTAACCTCTGTATCGATCACAATGCCATCTTCTTCCTTGAAATCACCTCTCAAGATACCTTTGGCGAGCTCGTTCTCAATGTTCTGCTGTATCACACGCTTGACAGGTCTAGCTCCATAGTTAGGATCATACCCGAGGCTTCCCAGAAGATCCACCGCTGCATCTGTGATCTCTATCTTCATTTTCCTGTCTGCAATTCGCTTCTGCACACGAGCGAGCTGTAAAATAACACAAAAAGAGTGATTCAGTGAGAGGGATTAAACAACATAAACTCTGTGTTAAGCTGAAGAAGCATACCTGTAACCGGACAATGCTGTTGATCTGTTCACGATCAAGAGGTTGGAAAACTATATACTCATCAACTCTATTCATAAACTCAGGACGAAAGATTGATCTTGCAGCATCCATCACTCTCTGCTTAATAGTCTCATAACCGAGCTCATTGGCGTCATCATCTGTGTTGTTCAAAATAAACTGTGAACCAACATTCGAGGTCATGATAATAACTGTATTGGTGAAACTCACTGTACGTCCTTGAGAATCAGTGACTCTCCCATCGTCCAAGATTTGGAGAAACACGTTGAATACATCTCCATGAGCTTTCTCAATCTCATCAAAGAGGATGACTGAGTAAGGCCTTCTTCTAACCACTTCCGTTAACTGCCCTCCTTCCTCGTAACCGACATAGCCAGGTGGAGCTCCAATGAGTCTCGACACAGCATGTTTCTCCATGTACTCACTCATGTCGATTCTAACCAAAGCTTCTTCTGTGTTGAAGAGATAAGAAGCAAGTGCTTTAGCTAGCTCGGTTTTGCCAACACCGGTTGGTCCCATGAACATGAAGCTAGCTATTGGACGTCCTGGATCCGAAAGACCAGCTCTAGATCTTTGGATTGCTTCAGCTACCGCGGTCACTGCTGGATTCTGACCAACTACACGTCTATGCAGTTCCTCTTCCAAGTGTAGAAGTTTATCTCTTTCAGACTGTTGAAGCTTGGACACTGGTATTCCAGTCCATTTGCTCACAATCTCAGCTATGTCGCTACCTAACACCTCTTCTCTAAACATAGACTTCCCAGAGCTTAAGTACTCGTTAAGCTCTTTCTCCGCTTCATTTAACTGTCGCTGCAACGAGTTTAAGCTTCCGTATTTGAGCTCTGCTGCACGGTTGAGATCGTATTCACGTTCTGCTTGCTGGATCTCGAGGTTTACTCTATCAATCTCCTCTTTTATGGACTGAAGACGAGACATAACAGACCTCTCGTGCTCCCACTGTTCGGTTAACTCAGCTTGCTTCTCCTTTAGTAACACTAACTCTGTTTCAAGCCGATTCAGTCTTTCTCTAGAAGCTTTGTCTGTATCGTTAGTGAGTGAAAGCCTCTCCATTTCAAGCTTGATCACCGCACGGTCAAGCTCGTCAAGAGCTGTGGGTTTTGAAGTGATTTCCATTTTCAGTTTGGCCGCTGCTTCATCAACCAAGTCAATTGCTGGAAAACCAAATAAGTTAGGAACATTGTCTAGTAACGAAGTTCATACGTTTAAATGGTAACAGCAAAGTATCAACCTTTATCAGGTAGGAACCGGCCACTAATGTAACGGTCGGAGAGAATGGCAGCTTCCACTAGAGCACTGTCTGAGATGCGAACTCCATGATGAAGTTCATACCTTTCTCTCAAACCACGGAGAATTGAAATGGTGTCTTCAACAGTAGGTTGATCAACATAAACCTGTTGAAACCTACGTTCCAAGGCTGGATCTTTCTCTATGTACTTCCTATATTCATCAAGTGTTGTTGCGCCAATGCATCGTAGCTCGCCTCGACCCAGCATTGGTTTTAGTAGATTACCAGCATCCATTGCCCCATTAGTTGCACCTGAAAGAAAGCAAACTTTTTTTCAAAATCATTGCTATAAAAGAGTATATACTGTGCTCATACAATGAAAACAATGGTGCATACCTGCACCAACAACTGTGTGGATCTCATCGATGAACAGAATGGTTTGGCCTTCTGAGTCTGTGACCTCCTTAAGCACAGCCTTTAGTCTATCTTCGAATTCTCCACGATACTTTGCTCCAGCAATAAGTGCGCCCATATCAAGAGATATCAACTGAAAAGAATCAAAGGACATCTCCTTTAGTCAGCTTCAAATTGTAAGAAGATAAAAGATAATATTTTGAATACCTTTCTGTTCATCAATGCTTGAGGTACATCTCCCTGCACAATCCTCTGAGCAAGTCTGTTTCAAAGCAGAACATGTGATATCTTAGCATTACATAAACATATAGTTTTCAGAAGTCTAGTGCTGTGACAAATTACCCTTCTGAAATTGCGGTTTTACCAACACCTGGTTCACCGATCAACACAGGGTTATTCTTAGTCCTCCTTGAGAGAATCTGAATGCATCTACGGATCTCATCATCTCTTCCAATCACAGGATCAAGTTTTCCTTCTCTCGCCATTGCTGTCAAATCTTTTCCATACTTCTCCAATGCCTCGTACTTGCCTTCCGGATCTGTCATACATCATCATCATCAACTCTCTTATCTACTAATTATGCAATCAAAATTTAAAATATGAACCTCACAATGTGATCACTGACCTTGGTCAATGACTGATTGTTTCCCTCTAATGGACTCAATAGCAGATTTCAAACTCTTCTCAGATATCTGAAAATCCTTAAACAACTGTTTCCCAAACCGTTTATCATCAACAAAAGCAAGAACCAAATGCTCCACTGAAACATAAGAGTCCCCCAAGTCTTTCTTATACTGTCTTGCCCTCTGAAACAAACCTTCCAAATCACGCCCCAACATCGAACCAGCAGCTTCTCCGTACACCTGGAAGTCGCTAAGTTACTAACTAACCTCTCATGATCCTCAAAACAAAACAACAAAATTTCAAACATTCATTACCTTTGGTTGGCGTTGAATGAACTTATCCGTCGCTTCTAAAACCTTGGTGTTATCCACACCGATCTTAGAGAAGATCCTGCGAGCTAAACCATTCTTCTGCTCCAAAAGAGCTTTCATAAGATGCTCTGTCTCCACAATCTGTTGCTTATTCTCTTTAGCCACATCTGGTGAAGAGACTATCGACTGCCACGCCATCTCAGTGAACTCTTGCTGTGTAAGCTACACAATCAAAGATCATGTCATCGTATCAGTCTCAGTATTCGTGTACGATTACAGTTCAATAAAACGTTAAAGTTCGAGACTTTATACCCTTCCATTAGAAGAAGCTTCACATCGGACAACGAACGGCCGATGCTCAAGCCCCCGTGTCAACCTCCCGCTCTGCTTTAGTTTCAGCGCTTTGAAAGAACTGGGTTTCGCCGGAAAAGCCACAGAAGGTTGGAGATGAGAAAAAGAAGTAACCTTTCGGGACTCAGATCCTACGCTGACAACACCACTAAACGCCGCCGTAGCAGCCGTCGTAGCCGTCGCCATTTGCTCGGAGAACTTAAGAACGCGAAACAACTTACAAATGAAGTTATATTACAACAAGGAGTTTATCGCGAATTCGCTAAAACGGCGAGATGTTTACTTAAGAATTGAGCAACGACAAAGCTTTTTGCTTCTTTCTAACAGTTGAGCGAGAAGCAGGAGATGTGTGAGGAGGAAATAATAAAGAAGGGAGAGGAAGATGCTAAACGACGCCGGAGTCTTCGTGAACCCTCGGGATGAAGTGCAGAACTACGCACTTTCTGACACGTGTTATATAGAGTTTTCCGATGTGGAAAATAGAAATAAATATGAGCCGTCCAAAAAAGAGCTGAAATAGTAATTTAATAAAATATATTTTCCCACAAACTTGGGCTAATGAGGTCGGCCAGCCCCAACTATGTAGCGCAAATACAAAAAAATCTAAACCTTTTCTGATAAAAAGATCATAAAACGTGAAGCAGATTAGTAAAGCACAGTTTCTATCAAAGTTGAAACGGTTGTAGTATCGGGAAAGGATGTAAGGACCGATCTCTGAGCCATAAGTTAAGCGATTACATTACAAATCACAGTTTCAAATGAGTCTTTGAAGCTAAGAAAGAAGATATATAGAACCGGAATGATGTAATAAGAAAGGAGAAAGGTGTATCACATTGTTCTTCAACTACCAAGAACTAACCTTTTTGGTGATCACCAAAAATCAAATAAATATTAATCCAATCTTTCTTGTTCATATATAAAACATTCTCGAATTGGTATTCTCCCAACGAATTTTAAAAAGGGTACCTATACCTTCTATTCTACAGAAAGAATGATTCTTTTATCTGTCCCTTTCTCTTATGATGCAGCAGCAGCATCCCCATCGCTCTGCAACAAGTTTCTTATGTATGTAGCAAACTAGTACTTCTCATTCTTTTAGAGTGAATACTGCTCCTGTTTTATCTCTTCTCTTCCTAATATCTTCCCCTGTCTTTTACTCCACTTCAATATCGCATCTGAAAGTTTCCGTTTTTGTTACTCCAAGATGTGACAGTTCCTGATGAAGTCATTGGAGTAGTTCACGTACTTTGTCCAGAATGGCCTGAGATGCTCGAAACCTATCTCCAGCCACGGCTTTGACTGCCCATTGTAGTGGATCACTGCAGCTTTGCTGATACTCTCTATGTTGGTCTGGTTCTGATAGCCTAACCCAAGCATATGCCATGACGAGTCTATTATGTGGACGTGACCCTTAAACGCGATAAGTGCAGGAGGCAAGGTTCCAAGCTTCCACATTGTCAGATTTGACTTAAGATTCTGCTCAAAACCAAAAGCAAACAGAGTAAGATAACTTGAGATTCTGCTTAAGAAGAAAAAATCAAAAGAGTGCATGCTTCTTTGATTACCTCTTTTAGCCAGGAGTGATACGTTTCTCTGATGTTTGTCTTTCTCCAAGCTTTTAGATCAAAGACATTCATACCATATGCCCAAGCGCAATCTTCAGGATTCAAATGCTTTGCTATGTGCGGGTGAGAGAAATTGAAGTAGTTCCTTAAACGCTTTGACATCACACGTTCATCTTCACCCCGGCAAGTTTCTACTGCTCCATTGACCTTACCACCAAGGTCAATATCCCAAAGTGGAGCCAAGTCTCTCTGAACAACTATATCATCGTCTAAGAACACCACCTTGTCCAAGTTCGGGTAAAGCTATTCCAAAACACAAGAGAGAGGATATTGGCAATCAGTACAACTGAAAGTTAAACAAAAAGTGGTATATAGATTTGATTTACCTCCGGTATATATATTCTAAGATGGTTGAGCAAAGATATGTATTTTGGACTTCTAGACTGCAACTTCGAAGCAAATCTTCTAGGAGTTGTTTCACTGAGGTTTGCCCCAGCGACATGACTCCCATGGTAATAGTTCATGAGACCATTATGGCTTTCCACAGCTTCCAAAACCGGAACATTCTCTCTCGTCAACCAGTCAAACTGATGAACACCTTTAACTTCCACAATAGCAGGTTCAACAGAATTGAGTGCAAACCATGAATGCATACCCGCGTAGGTTTTCTTGTCTGTGATGATGTGAAAGACGATTTTCTCCGGTTTTGAAGATGACTGCACAGCGGATGAGACCACAACTGATGCAGCCAGTATATTGTCCGTGGACAGGATAAAATGGTGGTAAGCATTATCTGAAAGAACAGGGAGAGACTCTGGTGAAGGAAGTTGTCTACGAGCATGAGCATTGGAGGAATATTCATCTGTCAGTCTTAGAGAGAGACAATGAATGCCTTTGGGAATGGAGCTTGCTGCAAAGTGCTTGTTCGTAAGCTCTGCAAATTTAGTTTCTCTAATATCCCGTTCGAACTTCTCCATCTGTTCAAGACAGAGATAAACAAATCACATAAGATATCTTCTAATTTATATGGCTCACTTTAGAGACAATCTGATGCAAGGGCAATAGAGTATATTATTATGTAGGTTCACAAACATTTTCAGATTAGACAAAGCGTACCATGGCTCGCAGCACAAAAGCAAATGTTTTGGCATCATAGTGGTTATTCTTCGTATCCGAAACAAGGTGATTAAAAGAATCTGGAAGCTTCAAACCATCTGGAATGTCTTGAGTGCTTACTTCGTTCAGAATTTTATAAAAGTCTCTAGCTAGTCTCTGCAGCAAGAGACACATGATGGATAAAAATAACAGAACTATTAAGAAGATGAAAAGATACTGAAAGAATAATAGACTAAAGAAAAGCAACAACTCACCTCTGAATCATCTACCCTACCAAGAAGACTCGGACCTAACCGCCTCCCTAAACAATCTGAGAGTAAGAAGAAGGTAAGAAACTTAAATGTGAGCATCACAAGGGCACTAGGGAGATCAAGCAAAGCAGATAATTCAGCTGAAATGAACTCATCAAATGAAGATCCTAAACCATAGAACCGAGTCCGAGATACCTCAAACAACATATAGATAAAAAAATATGGCATCAGCTCCACAATCCAACGAAATGCATTGATAGGGAAAAAAGATTGTGAAAATCATATGTACTGACAACAACAATTAAGGTGGTACAGCTACTTGAGAACCAAGATCCTACAAAGTTTATAAGTGGGGACCTAACAAGAAAAACCCAAAAAAAATCCCAAAACTTGGTCGACATAAGGCCTATCCTGGTACGATCCCAAGAACTGTTATTGGATCAAACAAACCTAACAACAAGCTGTTTGTGACAATGGACACTAAAAAGATTCAAACTTTTCGTCAGCATGCTAAGAAAGATCCTAAACATTGCACATAATACACATTCCAAAACAGAGTAATCTAACCCAGATGAACAAAAGAGGTGTTTTTTATTTTACCAATGGAGGAGCATTTGTTGGCACCTTCGAGGGTAACGAGAGCGGTGAGGATGAAGACAAAAGGCAACAAGAAAGCGAGAATCAAGATGGTGTGAAAGAGAGTTCGGTAAGAGATGTGACGAGCTGCGACCTTGCTGCTCGAGATCGTGATGCTTCTCATGCTAGGCGATATGTGAAGCTGCATCCTTTGTGACCGAATCGAAAAACCCTAATTCGTAACAATCCCAAACACAACATCAGATCCGTCGATCAGATTCCACCGCCTCTCCGATCTCACGATTCTCGATCTAGCCTCCAAGTCCGTCTCTGATTGGTTCCTTGTCGCTATTCTTCTTCCTTGTGGTCTTCTCGTAGACCGCATTGGATTTCCGATCACCAATCAAAATTTGAGATTCCCGCCTCCTCCTCTGGAGATTATTGTTTCAATCAATTTGAATACGATTAATCTAAAATGGGTTTGCGTCAAATTCACGTCTTTCAATCAGAGTATTCGCAGAGATCAATAAGAGCTGAGGAGGAAGAGGAAGAAGAAGATGAAAAGATTATATATAACAAAAAAAATAACAAATGAAGAGGAAAAAGATAATATGAAAGAGATTTTGCTCTAAGTGATTTTGCCGGTGGATCTAAACATATTTACTCCATACATACAAAAAACAAAAAATAATTAAAAACTATATTTTATTTCAAGATCTAAAATATAATGAATTGATGTCTTAACCTTGAGTTTAGGGATATCTAATTATACATTCCATACATATAAAAAAAATTAAACTAGATTTTATTTCAAGATCTAAAATAATTAATGAATTGGTGTCTTAACCATGAGTTTAGGGATATCTAATTAATTATACATTCCATACATACAAAAAAAAAATTTAACTAGCTTTTATTTCAAGATCTAAAATAATTAATGAATTGGTGTCTTAACCTTGAGTTTAGGGATATCTAATTATAAATTCCATACATACAAAAAAAATAAATAAATAATTTAAAACTATATTTTATTTCAAGATCTAAAATAATTAAAGAGTATTAATGAATTGGTGTCTTAACCTTGAGTTTAGGGATATCTAATTATAAATTGTCTCCACCTATTTTCATGGCTAAGCAAAGAGTTTTGCTTTTCCATCTCTCCTTTAAATGATTGATATATAAACTAATTTTATTCCAAGCATATTAATGAAAATTGACTAATAAATTGCTTTTACACCGTTCATGATAATTAGACATTTACTCCATCTTCCTAACGTCTAAAACCAGGACAGTAAACCGGTGTCATCCACATGAAAATTCCTTGTGTTAGACAGTTGATTTTGATGTTGTCTTAGCTAATTAATAGCTGGTAGGTCCAAACTCACCATAGGGATTTTTTTCTCAAAATTAATTACAAAGATGCCGTGCAATTCTATTTGTCATTTTCGTTTAAAATTACTACAAAAAGTAGTGCTATTTAATTTCATTTTATATGCTCAATAGTTTGGTTGAATACCATAGACCCGAGTCACCGACCGACACACTCTAGTATGACTTTTCAAAATCGTCAAAAAATCAAAAACTGACTCAAACCGGAATGCTCTGTTTTGAGTGTTGTCCCTTGCCATGACACTTCTTGTGACCACCTAAATCATGAACCGACCTAGAGCTTGATAAGACGAGAATATCTTGTTGCATAACCTACATTGATGCTCAACGTTCCTAACAATCTCAGTATCTGAATTAGAACACTCCCTAGCTCCTATTCCAAGCTCAGTTCTGTAAAACCTAGGTTGAAAGTCACATGATTTTGCCAGTTTCAACTGACCTAAACCAGACTTGTGCCCCAAGAAACTCGCAGCTTCTTTCCATGTTCATCACTACCAATCTCTTCTTTTATGAAAATAACCCATGTAGAAATGAAAGTAATTTTCAACTGGAGAAAACTTTTTCTGTTAGGAAATAAATTGAAAAACTTACAATATATGATAACCCAAGGTACATAATTACCAACAGAAACCAAACCTAAAAATCTCTGTTGGACTTTCATACGAATAACAGAACCGACAATTATTGATCAAAACAGTATTAAAATGGAAAGAAAAACTATGGAAAATTCATAATAATTCGGAAAAAATGAAATATAAAGCTAGGGAAGAGGTTTGTTTGGATTGGTTTAGGCAAGAGCAGGCATGTCCTTGAGCCACTGGTCCAATGGCTTACCAATGGAGTAAACAATAAACCCAATCTTCCTCAGTTTCTCAGCATCCACCACGTTCCTACCGTCGAAAACAAAAGCAGGTTTCTGCATATTGTCAAAGATCTTCTCGTAATCGAGTTTCTTGAACTCGTCCCACTCGGTTAAAATGCAGATACCGTGAGCGTCTTTGGTTGCAGCGTATGCGTCCCAAGCGACTGAGACTTGCTTCACAGTGGTGGGGCTCATGGGCTGGAGATGAAGTGGGTGGTCCCAGTCGAACTTGTTCATGGTTAAGTCTCTTTGGATCTGCTCTTCAGTGACTTGTGGGTCGTAGATGCTGATACGAGCTTTGTCACCTAAGAGACCTTTGCAGACATCAATGGCTGGTGTCTCTCTTGTGTCTCCTGTGTCTTTCTTGAAGGCGAAACCGAGAACAGCAATCTTTTTGTTGGAGACTGTGTTGAACATTGAAGAGACAATGCGGTTAACGAATCTGGTTTTCTGGTAGTCGTTGATCTTGATGACTTGTTTCCAGTACTCAGCAACTTCAGGTAAGCCGTTGCATTCACAGATGTAGACTAAGTTGAGGATGTCTTTCTGGAAACAGGATCCTCCGAACCCGACACTTGAGTTCAAGAACTTGGGACCGATACGGGAGTCTTTACCGACAGCGTAAGAGACCTCTGTGACATTTGCGCCTGTTGCTTCACAGAGAGCAGACATTGCATTGACTGATGAGATCCTCTGTGCTAAGAAGGCGTTGGCAGCAAGCTTGGAGAGCTCAGCAGACCAGAGATTAGTGGTGAGGATTCTCTCTTCAGGGACCCATTGGGAATAAACGTCTTTCAAGGCTTTCACAGCTGCAAACCCTTCAGGTGTCTCACGACCACCGATGAGAACACGGTCAGGCTTGAAGAGATCTTCAATGGCGGTTCCTTCAGCAAGAAACTCAGGGTTAGAGAGAATCTGAAACTTGATTCCTTTGCTATTATGTGTAAGAATCTTCTCAATCGCCTCTGCGGTTTTAACCGGCACAGTTGATTTCTCAACAACAATCTTGTCGGAAACAGAAACATCAGCAATCATACGTGCAGCACTCTCCCAGTAAGTCAAGTCCGCAGCTTTGCCAGCTCCAAGACCACGAGTCTTTGTCGGGGTGTTGACAGAGACAAAGACAATGTCAGCCTCTCTCACATGCTTCTCAACATCAGTGCTGAAGAAAAGATTCTTCCCACGGCACTGCTTAACCACATCATCAAGACCAGGCTCATAGATGGGGAGCTGATCACTGTTCCAGGCAGTGATCCTTGGCACAGAGATATCAACAACAGCTACTTCAACAGATGGACATTTTAGAGCAATAACCGCCATGGTTGGACCACCGACATATCCAGCTCCAATGC
>CAJHQP010003482.1:0-66968 GCA_905132765.1 Moricandia arvensis
GTGAAGGAAACTTCAGCACTAGGAGTCAGAGGAAGCAACAAAGCTTATTGAGAACTTGGCGTCTAGCAATAGCACCAAGAACATTGACTATAAAAGGAAGAAATCAGCTCCATCGCTAAGCAAGGAGCAGATAGATGAGGTCAAGGCAAAGTAGGACAATGTTCATAAGTTTCTCAAGAAGCAAGAGGTGAAAGCCTTGAAAGAAGAAGACGAGGAAGAGGATGTGAACTTTGTTGGTGGAAACGGTTATCAGAGACCAGGAAATCTAGGATACAACAAGAACTCTTATGGTGGCAACATGAGTAACTACAGTCAGAATCCTCAGCATAATCCACAGCAGCAAAAGCCTCAGGAGAGCAGGTTAGAAGCTATGGTTGATAGGATACTGAAGCAGCAGCAGATGACTATGAACTTCAATGGGAAGATAGACTTGTTGTACACCAACCTCAGCACCAACTTTGAAAACCTCTACCACTCATGTCAAGAAGTTGGATAATCAAGTGGTCCAAACAAGTGAGGCCATTCAAATACATGAGGCATTTATTAAGGAGAAAGGAGAAGCTAGTCAGAATCACCACATCAGTGCATTGATAGGTGAAGACTTTTGGAAAAAGGTGAAGAGAGAACGCTGCAAGAAGGAGATTTTTGTGTGAAAAGTCTCATGTCTTTCGGCAGCTCGCATTGGTGTTGATCGACGCCAGAGCCGGATCGTCGATCGACAAAACCTGCAAAATCAGTCGCCTCGTGTGAATCCACCAACGTCGATCGACGGCATGGATAAAGCGTTGATTGACATTCCCCAACAACATAACCAAGTCGTCTACCAAGTTCAAGTGCCAGCCTATTCGTCAGACCTTCAAGGGCGTAGAACCATGAACAGAACGCCAATACACATGATCCCATGACAACATAAAGACACTCCATAAGGAAGCAGAAGATTTCCAAACATCTTCTCAGAGAAGCAACTGACAAAGAAATGGATGGTTTTGCCAAAAGAGTTTTTAAAATTCCTTTAGATACTCCATTTGATGAAGCTTGTTATACTGACAGATTGTGAATGTTTTTAGGGAATCCAGGGAAACAGAAAAGAACATAGAGGGCATGTTCAATGACCTCAGGGAAAGGAAGAAGCAGTTGACTACTCTCAAGAAGAAAAGTGACCATAGGAAGTTTGTGATCCCATGTTATGTCAAAGGTCACGAGTATCCTAACGCCCTCTGTGACACTGGATCAGCAGTTAGCATTATGCCTAAAGTGATGGCAGAGAGGCTAAACCTGAAAGTAGAGCCTTCTAGTGATTCTTTCACCTTTTGGATTGCTCCAAAGTGACTTCAAGAGGGGAAGCCATAGACGTCCCAGTGCAGATTCGCAATGCCATAGTTCCAGTAGACTTCCATGTGATGGACATAAAGATTGATTGGAAGTCCTCCTTACTCCTTGGAAGAGCTTTCATGGCAACAGTGGGAACTATCTGCGACATGAAGACAAACAGGTTGTATCAATCCTTGATTGATCCATACATTTTCTATGAACTTGTTAAAGTCAAGAACAATGCTACTCAGGTATAATTGGGTGATGATCCAGATTTGATTGCTACATGCTTCTTAAAATACGATCAAGACCATGAGCATGCGGACACAACATCGATCGGCACCCAACCCTTGGCATCGATCAATGGTCCCGTCAACCAGAACCAGCACGGATCCCATCCTCTAGCATCGATCGACGAAAACAACTCACCATCGAGCGACGGTGTTGCCCCAGATCAGAAAAACGAAGACAATCAAGAAGAGATAGTCTACACCGGGCGACAAGACCGTGAAACGATGCCAGAACCTGAAAACCAAGAGTATGATGAGTCTTAACTTGAAGAAGAAGTAGTCGAGTACCATGCCTTTGCACTCGAGGAATCTGGAAATTTCAGGGGATCTTATAGAAGTTAGAATTCAGAATCGATCAACGGTGATTTTAAACCATCGATCGATGAGGACCCGATAGGATACAGTGATGATTATGGCTACCTCAGACCAGATGATTTCAGAATCATGAGAGACCCATATGGATATGCACGGGTAATGGATGGAAGAATTATAAATGTGTCCAAGGACGATATCGTAGACATACTAACTATTGCCAATGGAGCAGGGAATCTCTTCAGAAATCAGACATCGAGTGAGGCAGTCAACTCAGCATCGATCGACGACAATAGTTGGGCATAGATCGACGGTTATGACGCAGCATTTGGGCAGAGACTAGTAACAGAGGACTTATTACAGGACAAGCTTGATGGAGTTTACTTTCCCAGGACATAATGTGGGAAAGTATCAACCAGAGTTTAGAGGACATCTCAGAGCCCACATATGCCAGACTTAACATGTTGACGGAACGCATTCAAAGACTTTGAAGATGGGATTCACATATTATCTTTTACTCAGCAGAAGATGGAAAATTAGCAGGACATAGCATATGCAGCTGTAAGAAGTTTTATCAGTTCATGGTTTGGGACATGCAGTGAATATGTGGATAATTGCTTTCCACATTGGTTTTATAACTTACCTACCTAGTCCCAGAAGACACAACGTCGAGCTTAAGACTACAACCAAGCGCTGAGTGGGAGGCAACCCACTATTTAGTAAGTTTTAATTTAGTTTTTACTTACTAGTTATTAATTATGGTTTTTATCTAATTACTTTAGGTTTTCAAAGGAGGAGTAGAACAGTTTGAAATCACCATCGATCGACGCCACAACATCATCATCGTTCGACGGCTTGGATGGTTTACCATCAGTCGACACCCACCATTCACCATCGGATGACACTCCTTACGGAGTTCGGTAACATCGGCTTTCTCTCAACATTTTACTTATGCTTAAGTTTTATTCACCAAACCCGATGGGATATCACTATGGACAGTGTCATTCAAGTCTGGGGGAGTTCGTTGATACTTTTATCTATTTTGAGCTTTTATTTATTAGGTCTTTTCAAATTATTTTAATAGAGTCAAAAAGGGGGTTATGATCAGAACTTATTTATTGACTAACCATACTTTAGCACTATTCTTAGACATGTTGATTGCAGAGAGTACTAGAGATGTCAAAGTGGATCATCTTGTCATTAGATCACGCTTACTAAAAAATCTGAAGGAAGCAAAACTGATCTCCAACCTAATATTGACTATTTTTCTTGCCTTGGGCTTGGTATACATTGGATCGGATTCCTTCTGCAAGTATGTATGGTACTAGTCTGTTAATTCTAATTTCCTTTCTCTCTTTCTCTTCAGGATCTATAATAGAAAAGATTGAGATGATTTTCTGAGATGCAGAGGGGTAAGTACATGACCGATGACCCCACTATTCGCCTATAACTCTGTTTTAAAAAAATCGAAAACGAGATGGCAAGATGGACTGTAGCAGCATCATTGTCCATTGAATTTGAGATTTAAAAGATTCTGAAAGAAAAGAGGAAAGAGTGGGATCAGGAAAGACTTTATACATATACATGCAGCTTTGCAGGAGTTGACTCCATGTGTCCTCTGATCGATACTCCCAAGGTAAATCTTGCACTTTATTTTATGCAAAAAAATGAGATCAGTTGAGGTATGAGTCAGATTAGTATATATTGAGTTGCTGATAGAATGGACTTGGTTGCTATACTAGGATAAGGCATATAAAGTTTCTCTTTGATTACACTATTCAATGTGGTTTCGATATAGTAGGGTGATAGTCGTGCTTATGTATTATGTGAGTCCCAGCTTTTTCAAACTTTTTTTCACAGGCTATCTTTGTTTTACTTAAGACCAGCAAAAGGTTAAGTCTAGGGGAGTTGATATACCTTGTTATTTACCAGTTTAAGACTATCATTTGAACCCTATTTGGAATCTGCTATGTATGTCTAGATTGTGTTTTAGAGTCTTTTCAGGTCAAGGTACGTTTTGGAGCATTATGGAGATACTGGAGTATGGAGGAGCACTCGGAGAAGATATACTATAGTTGTTCAGTCATAGTCGAGGTCAAGCTTGACCATCGATCGACAGTGCTGTCGATCGACGGTCTACTCGCATAACAATTTACCGACTTCAAGCCCAAGTCAAGATAATTTACAAGAATACCCTTGGACGAGTTTTGACCTAGTTTATAAGGTCTTTCCATTGTTTAGTCAAAAGACACAACACAAGAAAGATATTTTATAGCATAATATTATTTAGAGTTTTTAGAAGTTTTGGGGAGAAGATTTGAACTCTTTCAGAGATTTGTATTGGAACCCCATTATCTAATCTATGCATTTTATTATTTAGTTTATCATGCTTTCTATGATTATGTCTAAGTAATTCTCTTGTTAGATTTAGGGTTTATTATGGTATTGATGAATTAGCCCAAAAGTAGGATTGCTAAGATGAAGAGATATCCATCTTTGGAATTGTGTTTAATGCTTGAGTTCCAGAGTAGCTACCTAGAACTTTGAACCTAGGACATAGACAACTACGAGAGTAGGTTATTTGTCTGAATTGATTCCATTGAGTTAGTTTGTTAGACACATGCGAGAGCTGGTTTGATTAACCGAGTGGACAAACTTCATGCCCGATAACCGTCGATCGACACTAGGCTTTCACCGTCGATCGATACGAGAGTTGGAACGAGAGGGGGTCGGATTGTGATTAAGGTCCTTGCATATTTCATAATTCCTTGCATATCTCATAATTCCTTGCATATTTCATAATTCCTTGCATCTTGTTCATTATATTCACTTGCCTGAAACCCTAGATTTATATTTTCCTTATTTGAATAAGTTAACTTATTCAGAAAATTTCCTTTTTGGAATAAACCCTCATTGCAAACCTCATATTTATAGCTTGTCTAGCTTAACCTTTAGGACTTAGAAATCTATTGTGTGCCCTCGCTCTCTGTGGTTTTGATCCCTAAGTACTACAATTTGACCTCTCTTGGTAAGAGCAGTTTATAGGGTTAATTTGATAGATTGTCTGCTTAATTATAAACTTTAACCTTCACGCTGTCAAGTGTCAATGAGGGGGGAGAGTATAAGTATGTTCCTCATTTCGTATGCCCTAGTGGATTGCAATTCTCAGAGTTGCATTAAGATGAGAGTCTACAAGGGTTTATACTCGCATAGCCTCATAAACGTCCAAGTACCAACGAAGAGGCAATTTTTTGCATCTTGTATCAATGATACTATGCCTTTGAGATATAAGAGTGTAGTTAGAGTAAGACATAGGTTTAATTTCGTGTCTGGAGTATGCAGGGTCGGTCCCAGTTTACTTAACTCGTTGCTATTTCTAACTAATTATGTCTCCATGTTGAAGTCTACAAAAATTTCTCGTCTTACATGACTTGCATCGATCAGGAACCGAGCAGCTATCCAAAGAAAATTCTCCAACCACAGGATAAGTCTTCAGAAGATACTAACAAAAATTTAGGATTTCTATAGAACGTTTATCCTTGTGTCAGATGTATGAGAGTTTATTCTATGAGAGGATCATGTTAGACTAAATGTTTGTTTAGAATGTTAGGCTTTGTCAGTTGAACCAATCGAATTGACGTGGTAAGAGGAAAAGTCCTTGTCTTTTTGACTGGATTTGTTTGTTAATTTATAGTCTTATGGCTACTGTTTTTAGGAGTTGTTTACTTAAGTATATTTTTGAAAACCTTAGACGTGATGGGGTCTTTCAGGAAAATATGTTGTTCTTTAGAGCAAACATGATTAGACATTATGAGAACGTGTTCAGGAGAAGTTTATGTGTTTGGTGCGAAGATCTCGTTTGATCTTGTGACCGGAAAACAATTTGGTTTGTTTGCATAGGGTTTGCAGCCGAAGAGGTTGTTTATGTCTCGATGTTGAATTATTAGGTTTGTGGTCAAGAATACTTTGGACCGTAGGGTCAAGTATGTTTTTCCTGGTTGTGTGTTCCTTTTGAGGAGTTTTTCTTTTTTTTGTTCGTTTGTGTAGTAGTTTATTCAAAAGTGTTTTTGTTATAGAAGTTTTCTTTCGTATACCACGTTTCAGTTTGAAACATTTGCAGGTTTAGAGACGTTTTCCTGATTTTGGTAGAACTTTGAGAAGTTCTTGAAATTTTTCGCTTAACCATTTGGTTGTTCAAGATTTGTTTAAGGCGATCGATCGTATGGATTTTGTTTTTACGGACTATATGATAGTTGTTTGTTATTACTTTGGCGTTTTAGCCGAATCATAGCTTGTTTTTTAGTCATAGAGTGATTTGAGAGAATGAGTGTGTTTTGACAAAAGAGTTTAGCGAGACATTTATATTGAACTGCGTTTTCTTATTGGAGAAGAGTTTGCAAATATCAAGTACATGAAAGCAGATATTTTAAAATATGGGAGTATACGAGTATACGTATACGTGTTCACTCCCCTTATTTTTATAGAGAGGGACAACTGAATTTGTCTTGTGATGTAACTTAAAAAAAAGCTCTTTCAAATAAAAGATCAATTACAGTACTTAGGGATCAAATCCACATGGAGCGTGGGCACACAATATAATATAAAATTCAAGATTAATTTAGACAAGAAATATTGAAAGCACTAAATAAATCAAGTAAATATATATCAATTGTAATAAAAATGGGATAAGGGCGCTAGACTTAAAGTTTCATGCATGCAATCAGAACTACAATCTATAGATGCTAAGGGTGTGATAGGTAACATCCTATAACTCAAATTCAATTAGTGGGATATCCACGCTATTGCATGCGACTCCAATCAGATTTCTAACCCTAATATTCCATGATATCGCGTGCGAATCAGAGAGAGTGTTGATCAATAGTACGGAGTGTCGATCGATGCTTCTTTAGACAAGCGTTAAGAACCAATTTGATTAGTTCACTAAGCTAGCTAAACCATGATATCGCTTTTGCCTAACAACTTAGCTCAGCTTAATTATTTTCTAGATTCAAACCCACTATCGTGGTTTGATTTCCTATGACCAGGTTTCTAGTTAGCTATTCTAGAGCACAAGCAGTGAGATTAATTCAGTGAAAGATTCAACTGAGTCACCTTAGCAGTTATATATCTTATCAGTTCATAAAAACCCTAGAAAACTCTAAACCTATCAAGTAAACTACTCAGACATAGTAAAGCAAACCATCAAGATAAACTGAATGAGTTACATTAAAATATAAAGTAAGAAACACTAGAGTTTCAATACAGATCTTTGAAGAAGGCTTTGATCTTCGCTCCAAACTCTAATAAAAGCTTCTAAAATAATTATAAATTGTAATGTATAATAATGTGTCTTCTGCCTAAACAATGGCATAAACTATATATAATAGGTAAAAGGTGGCCAGGGTAATCGTGTAATTATGTGGAAATTTCTAGTCCAAGCCCAATTTCTGGTGATAAAGTCGGCTTGTCTCTTGCGGGTGTCGATCGCTACTAAGGATTGTGTCAATCCACACTCCTTTTGTATCTCGATTTTGACTTCTTTGAACAACTACTTGTTTCTTCATCGTTATATACAAAATGTTCCATAATTCTACAATGCTCCATAAGTCTATAATACTCCAAAACATACATAAACCTAAAAAAAAATTATAAAATAGATTCAGAGCATAATATAAAGACTAAGTAAAACTTATATTATGGCTAAAAATTGGCCTAGATATTTTTTGAGGTCTATGTCTATATAGTTTTTTTCAAAAAAAAATTGGGGATTCGTTGCAAATGTTTCACTTAATATAATCCAAATATAATCCATGGCCGGCCATGTCTAGCACATCCAGAATCTATGGAAGTTTTTGTGGTTAGTTTTTGTTTGGTCTAATAAGTACAAATAAAATTACATGTCACATTCGTCTCTATTAGCAAGTTTCTCAAGAAGGAAACTTGTGATGGGGCAGACTTGCAAAGACAGACGCTAATATTCCGTGACTGCTCTGTAGATGAGGTAAAGGATTGAGTGTATCAAGTTGTCAAGTTGTGTATCTCATGCTTGATTAGGGTTGGGATTTCAGATATTCGGATTGGTTCATATAGGATCCGTTCAGTTTCAGGTTAATCAGTTATTTAGAAACTGTATCTAATGGGAGAGTACTTGGTCAACTTACGGTTCAGTTTTGGATCGGTTTCAACCAATTCCGAGTTGATTCGATTATACAACTTTAAACCCAAAATATTTTATTTTATTTATTTTTCTATTTTTATTTTATTTTTTATATTTAGAAAAATATATATAAATCGTATATATAGTAATAATATGTATTGTATTATAACAATATTGGAATGGTCTAGTGATATTGCACCTCATATTTTGCCAGTTCAACGCCTAAAACATGTTATCTACTTTTACATAGAATTCGGTTTAAAACGGGTACCCGTTCGGTTCCGAGTAAAAACCGAACCCGACCCAATACCAATGATTATTTATAAAAATACCCATCGAGTAAAATCATATATACCGAACCGAACCGGTCCATATCGGTTCGGATATTCAGTTTCGGTTAAAAGTCCCAACCCTATTCTTGATGTTACCCTTCTCCTTACTGTTGAATGTTGAATCTGAGAGAGAAATTATAGAGTTTTTGAATTCAATAATCGTGGGGGGCTTCATACTATTCAGTACATTGTAAGTTTATGAATTAATAAAGAACATTGAAAGTGTGGATATAAATAACATCTCATCATAGTATGCTTTCATGTGTGATGACCACCACCATGCAGATATTGCAGTCACACTTCAACATGTATAATCAATCTCACAAAGCAAATTACATTTTCGTTCCATATTCTCCATCAACCAATAAACAAGTTCCATTGGTTATATCCATGAGTTGAGTCATAAATGAGCATATGATGGACCTCAAATCCAAATCATTCCTTGGTGTCTCCATATATATGTATATTCAAAACTCATTGTTCTAAGCATCCTGTTTCCATATCCTGATGGTTTTATCTAAATGATTTGCGGACGAAGCAATCTCGTTCTGAACAGGATGGCAACTGACAGAGATGACGGCGTCAGTGTGGCCTTCTAGTCTCTGCAGTATAGTTTTATGCTGAAGATCCCAGAGATAGACACAGTTGTCTTCAGATCCGCTGACAATGTACTTGCCGTTGGTCACAGAAAACGCGGATGTGATGCAGAACACCTTGTTGGTATGTCCTGTGTATACCTTTATAAACTTCCCACTTGCATAGTTCGACAGCTTCTGTGTTGTTAAGGATAACAAAAAATCATCAGTACAAGAGAATCTGTTAGTCTAACGTTCTCTACATTATCAAAATGTTCTAAAGGCAAAGAGATAAAACCTATAATTTATCAAGATTACTGCAAGAACCCATCAAAGACTAGTGCAAGAACCCATCTTCTTAGTAAAGTTTCAATCTATACTTGATGTTCATACCAGAATCAAACATGATCCGCTCTCTAAGTAATGAATTGGAACCAATGTTGAGTTCTTACATTGTTCAATTCATATGGAGATAAAAGCAAACAAGAGTAGTATCAAGAGACTTACGAGGGTACTATCAAGAGTGGCAAGGAGGATGAACTTGCCATTAGGAGAGAACTTAGCGAAAGAAACAGCAGGAGACTTGTCATCAACCAAAGTCTTCAAGCAAGTCCCTTCCTTTGCATCCCATATCTTACAAGACCCATCGTGACTCCCCGACACAATCAACGACCCATCGCGATTGAAATGCACGCTCGTAAGCGGCATAGAGTGCGCCTTAATCACACGAACACACCTCCCCGTCTTCACCTCCCAGATCCGAATCGTCTCGTCGAACGAACCAGACACGATCAGATTCGAGGGAGGGTTGAAGTTGACGCAGAAGACGAAGTTGGTGTGGCCTCTAAGCACCTTGAGGCACTCGTAGGAGGGAGGTCTCGCGTCCCAGATCCGAAGCGTGGAGTCGTCGGAAGCGGAGCAGGTGTAGTGCGAATCGGAGGACCATGCTAGATCGGAGATACCGCTCGCGTGGCCTTCGTATCGGTGGATCAGAGAGTAGTTCGTGGCGGACCAGAGAATCATGGTCTTGTCGAGGGAGGCGGAGGCGAGAAGGTTGCCGTCGTTGGAGAATTTGACGCAGGAGATCGCCGCCGTGTGGCCTTCTAGGGTTTTCAGGTGACGGTAAGGCCTGAACGTCGGAGTGTTTCCGCTTGTTGTGCCTGCGTTAACGGCTCCGTTACCGACTCCGTTACCACCGCTTGGCATCGCCGTCGGGGGCGTCGTTGTTGGGTTAAGCGATCTTCCGTTCCGTCTAGTCTGGTGGAGAATCCTTCTATAAAATTCAAGAAGCGTATACCAAAATATACATATTCCCGATTCGGTATGGATCAAAATCGATTAGTCAATTGGTTCGGTTCAATCCCGATTACCAAACTAAAGGGTCCCCTTACCAATTTTTGGTGATGATTGTTTGTTTGGTTTCTAGATTTTGGATTTTGGTTTTTAGCTTTTAGTTTTTGCTTTTTGGTTTTTAGATTTTGATTTTTGATTTAAAATTTTGCAGTAAATTTTGGTTTTTGGAAAATCATGAATGGTGAATTTAGATTTTGGTTTCTAGTTTTTAGTTTTTGCTTTAAATATAATAAATAAAAATATTATTAATAGTAAAATCTTTATTCTGGGAATAATAAAATATGAAATATTATTATCAAAACACACAAAAACTTATTTTAAAATAAAAATAGCAAACACAAAATAATATAATTCTATGTTTAAACATAAACTTAAAAGTTATATATGTTTAAACATACATTTTTGTATATTATATACTTTATATTATAAATCTGTACATATAATATAATATATGCAGAGATTCGTACATATAAAATTTTAATTAAAATGTGCAGATATAAATTTTTAAGAAAATTTGTCATAACTATAATGTGTATATATATATATATATATGTAATTATGATATTTTAACCTAAGCACTAATAGCTAGAATGAAATAAAACAAAATACAATATAATAAATGTATAATAACTATAACTAGTATATTTATTTTAATTTTGTTTTAACTTTATATAAAATTTATAGTATAAAATACTAGTTAAATAACTATAAAGTTATAAACATTACTAAATATTACCACATAAAATAATTACTTCTTAAAGTAAACTAAAAAAATTTAAATATATGTTTTAGAAGTGTATACAATTAATATAATGCAAATATTGAAAAAATGTAGTAAATATATAATAAATATAACTAACAAATTTAATTGACTTTTCTCTGAGGTGTGTGGTATAAAATATTAGTTATTACATCATAGATTTAACTAACATTTGTTCTTGTGTTTTTGAAAATTGTAGATGTGATTCTTTTATAGATAAAATAATTAATATATTGCAAAAAAAATGAAAACAATCGTATTACTAAAACAAATCCATAAAATGTGGATTCTGGTTTTCTGTTTACAAAATGGTTAAAATGGTGAAAATCTGGTTTCCCTAAAAATAGAGAATCTATTTTGCTTAAATCTTGATTGGATGTAAACTAGATTTTTGAAAAACAAAAACTAAAAACTACTCTAGAATCTACAAACAATCAACCTCGTTGTCTAGTTGGAAAATCTAAACAAAGCGTACCGATATTTTTTACCATTGAAAAATTACACTTACCTTGTTCGTTCCTCTCGGTTAAATATAATATTTCAATCCTAATTTACCAAAGGGTCCCTCCTTGCCATATTTTTTTTCTACCATCTAAAAAATGTTCTATTGTTCAAACTAGAAGTGGTCAGGTTAACGAGACCCGAATAGAACAACTAATAAAATAGAAAGTTTTATAAAAAGACTTAGCATACATAGTTAAAGAATCTAAAATCTATTTTTATAATTTTAGAACATGGGTAATCTTAAACACGGGTTCCTCCTTACCATATTTAAACCGCACAAAATTCAGTTTTCATAAATTTTGGGGGTTTACTGGTTTGGTGATCAATTTATGTTCGCTATCAATTGTATTTTAGATATTAATTCAGATGAATGTCAAATTCAGCAGAGTTCGGTTTATTTGGTTCTAGTTATTGTGTCCACATATAACTAAATGTTTTCTTGCCCCATACGTAAATATAATAACTATTTAAAAAAAAAAGATTTATGACATCAACCTTTATTTAATTAATTTTGTTCATCTTAAAATATATTAATTAATTTTTAGTAATTGGAATTCTATTTAATTTATAAAAACATTTATTCACTGGTATACTAGTTTAAATGAATATTTTTTTTAATAACTAATAATTTTTATATTTCTTTTTATTGTTGTATTATGATGATCAATAAATATACCACATTATAATGATTTATGTCTAGACTTAAACAATCAATTAGTAAATAATATATATGATATTATTTAAAATAAATGGTTATTTAAAATAAATAGTATATATTTAATAATAATTTTGTAAAAGTAGATAAAATTTCGTAGATATAAAACATAAGTAGTTTGCATAGAGATTTTATTTGCATAATAAAAAATACTATAAAAAATATTTACATATGACATTATAAAAACAATTGTCAAAAATACCATTTTTCTTGTACCATTTTTTCATTTTTACCTTAATCACTTTTACCTTTACTTTTTAAGAGGAAAAAAACACATATATAATTTTTAGGTTAACTAATCTAAAACTTAGGGTTTAGAGTTGAGGGGTGGGGCTAGGGTGGGACTAGGGTGGAGCTAGAGTTTGGGAATGTAAAATTTAGGTTTTTAATTAATTGAAAAAAAAAATTGTCTCTTAAAAAAATGGTATTTATGAAAATGTCTCTTTAATGATGGTAAAAATGAAAAGTACTACAACAAAAGTGGTAAACTTGAAATTCTCCCTATAAAAAAAAACTATTTACATATGTTTGTCTATATTTAATATGGGAAATTTTCAAAAATATCACTTTTCTTTTACCACTTTTCACTTTTACCCTCATTAAAGAGACATTTTCATAAATATTATTTTTTATGAGACAATTTTTTAAAAAATTAATTAAAATCCTACATTTTACATTCCTAAATCCTACCCCACCCTACCCCACTCTTCAACTCTAAACCCTAAATCTTAGATTAATTAACCCAAGGGTTATAAGTGTGTTTTTCTCTCTTAAAAAATAAGGGTAAAAGTGATTAACGTAAAAGTGAAAAGTAGTACAAAGAAAGTGATATTTTTGACATTTTCCTCATATAATACCATGCATGCATTATATTTAATAAAATTATAAACATGAGCAGTATATAAAATAATTTTTCATAAAACTTAAACATAATAAAGAAATCGTTTATACTATTTAGAATTTTCATCTGAAATATTGAAAACATATAAAATTCTAATAAACAAACAAATATTTACTTTTTTGTTTTTAATTTGTTCATTTTGCAGATTTATAATAAATCACATCTATAAATGGCTATGGTAATGACTATAAACATATTATCTCTTATTTTCATTTCTATAAATAAATTATCTCACAATTAATTATATGCCATATTATAATTAAGAAAGATCCATATCATTTTTTTTATTAGTCATATCATCATTTTTTCTAGAGTTATTGCTCTAATAACACATCTACAAATCACTTAGTAAATAATGTCTAGCATTTTTTTTAAATTAACAGTTCGGTTCGATTTAGGATATTAAAACCAGATTTATTGAAACTGAATTGATCTTACTTTTCGGTTCGGTTTGGTTTAGGATCTTAAAACCGGATTTATTGAAACCGAATTGATCTTACTTTTTGGTTTGGTTTGGTTTAGGATCTTAAAACCGGATTTATTGAAACTGAATTGATCTTACTTTTCGGTTTGGTTTAGGATCTTAAAACCGGATTTATTGAAACCGAATTGATCTTACTTTTGCAGTTTTACACCCTACTAATTACTTAACCGGGTTAGGAGATGACTACTTTACTTGATATATGAGACCGAAACTTTCACCGTTTTAGAGCCAAGCCCATCTGTGTGACTCTGTCCTTTGCGTACTAAAGTCAACAGTCAAAACAGAAGGCTGAACCGTCCTTTATCACTTTTTTATTGGTACGTTTGTTCTGAAACATCGTCGCATCGCAGAGGTGGATGTACGTTTCAGTTATAACAGTAGGGAATCAATGACGAGAAGAGATCCTAAGTACTTTTCTTTTGACCCAAGAGTCTTTTTTTGGCTTAAGACCGAAGAGTTCCTTTGGAATTTTTTTTTCTCTCTCCTTCACACATTTACTGCTCCCTCTGTCCCCTATTTTACCCTCTAGAATCTGTTTCCAACTCTCTCACACTTCAAACAAACTCTTGCTGCAATGGCTTCCACTGATACTCTTCCTCGTTTCTTCAAAGTGTTCATCTCTCATTTTAGCTCAGACTCTATGGTAAACATACTTTTTATCTCCCTTAGCTTTACTATCGTTTTGGGTTTGGGTCTCTTCTTAAACTACAAAGCATGTCCCTTTTCTTTAGCTTTAATCTGCACTGAAGCTTTCGTATAGATATCTTCCTTTGGGTTTTGCTCTGTTTCATTCCTTTTTGCTTCCTTCCTTTGGGGTGTGCGTATGTGTGTATGGTAAAGAGAGGTTTCTCCTTACCTTTACATGAGAATCAGTTTCATTTATAAAATTTGCACTAAAGATGTTTGAACATTGGTATTTTACTCAGATTTGTTCATTGATTAGTATATGTTCATAATATGATACAAATGTTTAGCTTTATGTTACTACTATTTGGCCCTCAATGTCCATCCTTTTAACTGTCCCATGTTGTTGCTTTATCTCTTGAGTCTTGCCCTTCAAGTTAACAGTTTGTGCTAAACATTTTTGGTGCAGCTTATCCCCATCTCCTACTACGATGAACTTCCACGTCATCTGCCCAAGACATCGATTCTCCAGGGCACTGGTGGATGCGTTTGGAAGGTAGCCATGACGCTGAAGCAAGAGGAAGTGTATTTTGAACAAGGGTGGCCCAAGTTCGTTAAGGATAATGCTCTCGTTGATGGAGACTTTATGACCTTCGTGTATAACGGAGACAACATTTTCGAGGTCAGCATCTACGGCCTTGATGGATGTAAAGAGACTAGAGCTGTGGCTGAGGTGGAGGATGACCAAGAAGAAGACAGTATCTGTGCTCTAAGCAGCGATGACACAGATACTAGTTCTGAGTCCGAGATGGCCACTACAGTTCAAAGAAGCAATGACAAAGGTTACATCCTTCTTGCATCCGTTAATGCGGTCATTTTATGTGGTTTTTGCTTATATAGACTTGTTGTTTTTGTCTCTCTTTCTGTTTTTTTCCAGGAAAGGCAAAAGTGGAAGCTGTGGATGACTCTGATGAAGAAGAGAGTGTTTATTCTCTCAGCAACAGCAAAGACACAGATAGTTCTTCTGAATCTGAAATGGCCAATGCAGTCCTGAGAAGCAAGAACAAAGGTTTGACAGCAATTTGTTCATTAGTTAGTTTGATGTGATTGTGTTATATATAAGACAAACAAAATGTTTTGTCTCTTGACCAGGAAAGTCGAAAGAGGTTAAGGAGGAGTCTGATGGAAAAGAGGAAAGTGGACATTCTCTAAACAGTGAAGACAAAGAGACAGACACTGGTTCTGAATCCAAGATGGCCAAGACAACCAAGAACATAGGTTTAGCTCATTGATTGTTACCTCTTTACATCACGCTTGAGTTGTGTTTATGTGATTGCTTTATAATAGACATTGAGATTCTTCCAGGAAAGAAGAAAAAGAAAGTTGTGGAGAGTTCTGATAGTGACTATGCTGAAGAGTTTGGTCGCTTGGATTTGGAAGAGGACTCGAGCAGTGACAGTTCTTATGCTCCAGATAGTGATGACACAGCCACTCATGTCAAACGAATAGTGACAAGTCCAAAGAAGAAAGGAGGTAAAAATACATTCACCACTTTTGATCATTTGGGTAAACGCTTATACTTATGTAAAGCTTCTTTTTTTTTTTTGTCTTCTGGAGGTTCTCAAGGGATATCCAAAGTGATAAAAGATGTGGTTGAAGTTGATGATAGTTCTTGTGCTGTGGAACGGGTCAAAAAGACTAGGGAGAAAGGTAAATACACTATCGACTCTTTCATCAGTTTAACTAAGTTCTGTGATGCTTATACTAAAAACATGTGTTTTATCCTTTGTGAGATTTACAGTAAAGGCCATAATCGAAAACCCGGAAGTGTATCTGGATGATCCAACAAATATTCATTTTGAGACAGGCGTGAAGAACAGGAAATACGAGCTGGTAAAGAGTTAGAAATAGATTCTATTTCACTATACTATTATTGGTTATAACCCTTGACATTTGTGTGTTTCCTTGAACACAAGCTGGTTCATGCACAACTGGTGAAAGACTACTGCCTACGGTTTAAAGACTACATTTCCTACATCGACCCAAAGGGGAAACTGGAGGCGAAAACGGCCAAGTGGAAGGACCAACGTGTGTGCATCAAAAAATGGATCCGCATTTGCGAGAGGAACAAACTGAAGAAACAAGACCGTGTCGTGTGTGAGCTCTTGCGTAAGAAAGATTTGGTTTATGCAGTTAAGATCCACATCATCCGTGGGAAATATTTGGTGTGAGTTTGAGAAGAAAGGTTACTCATCTTTATGGTTTAAGTTAGGTTTGTAGTAATCAAATGACATTAGAGTCTCCCTCTCTGTGCTTATCTAATGAGTTTTATCATCTACAAAGCTCTCAAATCAACTTTCATTCGGTTTAAACTATATGTTGTTTGGTTTGACTCTATGATCTTTAAATTCAAGAGCTTTGTTATCCATAGATACATGGTTTTAAACAACAAGTAAAGGAATGTTCATATCGAACATTAAAAGTGGGGATCTCGTCTAAGATGCTTTGTTTTTGCCATATATATCTTCAAAACCGTCGGCTACTCTCTTCCTTCTTTCAGCAATCATTTCTGAATACGACTGAAAAGAACAGCAAAAGAAGAACACAAAACCATCAGATCACAAGACCAAGATTTGTTCGAAAGAACCAGGGATTGTCTCAAGATGTTAGAAACAAGTAGTAGTAGTAGTGTAACTCGGATTCATAAGAACAAGCATACCTTTGGGTAGCTGTAAAGGAAAATGTACCACCAAGCGCCAATCAAACCAACCGCAAGCGATGAAACTAAAACCGAATGTAGTATTGCCCAGCTACATGCCACTATTGATAAACCCGTCACCACTATCGTCCATGGCTGACACCTGAAAGAAACATAGTAACATATGTCTGCTGAGGACCACAAACATCTTCTTGATTGCAGATACAAACCAGATCATAGATATCTAAAGTCTGTGTTCAAAAAAAAAAAAAAAAAGATATCTAAAGTCTATATCGTCTACTAGGGGGTGAAAGAACCAAATAAACACATATTAGTGAACTGTAACTGAGTTAGACTAGACATTCAGACAAAGATTTGTCCGAAAGTCAAGGACTTTGGGTAACAAGAAACATAGATAGTAACATATGTCTGATGAGATCTCCTTGATTGCAAATACAAACCCGATCATAGATAATCTAAAGTCTATTGTCTTTTTACTATCGTCTACTAGAGAGTGAAAGAACCATAGCAGTTAGTAAAGCTGTAAATGATTTATGACTTGTTCGGACCAAGATTGGTCCGAAAGTCAAGGACTTTGGGCGACAGGAAACTAGCTTTGTCTGAAGATGTTAGAACTGTAATTTGAGTTCAGACATTCAAACCAAGATTTGTTCGTGACTGTGGGTGACGAGTAACCAACTTTGCTGTCTGAAGATGTTAGAACTTAATTGAGACATACCAGGAGGGCTTTGTGTCCCATACGGAGTCGTATTCAAGAGATAGATTATCTAAGTAACCTTCCATGTCCTCAACTCCGCCATTTTCATCCACGAATCTCGAATCATTCTGCTCTCTTCGATTTCCTCCCAAACCTCTAACTTTCGAACAAATCCTTGTCGGCTTGAGATTGCATGAGCGGGTACTGATTACTGCGATTCGGGTCTGAGTCTGAATCCTAAACGGTGACAGAGGCACGGTGGAGATGGAGAGACTTCCCATTTGAAGAAGATAAAGGATTAGAGGACTCAATTGACCTCTAATCAAAACATTTGGGGCTGCTTTCTATTAAAAAAAAAAACAAATGATTTAGGCGCTGAATTAATTGGGCCTGTTAGTGGGCTTTATTTCGTTTACGGCCCAATAACAAAAGGCGTGCCCTTCTGATAGTCAAGGTCAAATACATTGCTGGCGGCTAAGAACGCGGGTAGCAGTGTAAATAAATTGAACTCGAGGGGGTCTTCGACATGCAAACTAGATAAAGGTAAGGGTAGTATCGTAAATAAAAGAAAAGCGAGAGATGCGGGCACGTGAGATGGATTACTGACCCTCCGATCTAAATATCTACATCTTATCGATTGGGGTCCCACTTCAATTGCCCTTATCCACCTTACGTGAGCTAAGATCCGAGCGACACGTCAGTTTGAGATCAACGGTTGAGATCTCTGCGATCGCCTTTAAAAACATCATTACCTTCGTCAATTATATCGATCTCTCTCTCTACAACATCTGTAAGAAAAAAACATAACTGTGCCCAAAATTTTCGGATTCTTGACTCAATCCATGGGCTTATTAGATCATCTTTGGGATGATACCGTTGCTGGTCCTCGGCCGGAGAACGGCCTTGGCAAGCTTCGGAAACACCATACCTTCAGTTTCCGGCCAAACTCCGGTAACGGTACGACGTCGCTGATCATTAGTTATAACTGAAAACCAATATTAGATCTTTAAAATGAAAAAAGTAACACCAACGGATGATCGTTCATCTCATGTTTGTTTTTTTTCCTTGTACGGATTAATTGGCCGTGATTTAGATCAATCGAACGGTGGAGATTCACCGGAAGAGGCCGTGAAAGTAACACGAAGCATCATGATAATAAAACCACCAGGATACCAAGGCGGTTCAGCCCCGGTTTCGCCGGCCGGTTCAACTACACCGGTATCTCCTAGTCCCTTCTCTGGTGAGTAGTACCCCACTTTGTTTCCTTTAATCAGTTGGTAGGTGATACAGTTGCTGGTACAGTACCCTTACTTCAATTCTTAAGGGGTATTTTCGCCAATTCGTTATTAAACATTTGATAGGATGACATGTAAGTGTTGTCTGCATAGTGCACTCTTGTTTGGTTATCTATGATATTATTGTCGTTTGATTTGTATAATAATGGTTGTATTAGGTAAGCCGTCTTGTCACTTACCTAACGTATTGTTTTTATTTTATGGCTGTTTAAAGTTTAATGATTAAGTAGTTTTGAAAGATATGTGAATGTATGAGAAGTTTTCTAACGAAAAGAGATCCTTTGGGATGTAAACGGAGCAAACGCAGGAGGAAAGGAACCCTTTCGGTTTAGGAGAAGGTCGATATCGGACGCGTTCGATAAGGCAGCAGGAGCAGAGAATGGACCAAGGAGCTCTCCTCCTACTTACGGCGTGTGATCTCTAATCTCGTAACTCCAAATCTCAAAAGAGAGAGAGAGTAGCCACCGAGACGCTTTCGTTTTGACACATCAAGTGGTCCTTGCATGCAGAGTTCGTGTTTCTTCCTTCGGTAGGACATAGAGGTTCTCTTTTGTTTGAGTTTGTTTGCGTGTATGTGAGATTACGTCTCTGTTTATCTTTTCCTTTTGTATCTATATGTCATATCGTTTTCGTAATGCTTCTACGCGTCTGTACATTTTTTGCTGCAATGTTAATGAAGTTATATGTAGATGCTTATAACATCCCTTCTTTTTTCTTTATCTAGTGATCCACTACATCCTTCACTCTACTTTTTGGACATCATATGGCCCAATTTTCATTTTCTCAAAAGTGAAGCATACATTAGAAACTAAAATTGATTTGATAATGACTGCAGAAGCGTTTCTAAACTTATCCTGAATTGATAAATTATCTCCAGTCTAAAGTTTTTTTTTTATAAACTTAGAAAATTTGCAAGACTTATGTGATGCATAGTGTTGCAGTAGGGTTTAGAGGGATGCTATAGAGAAGTGATATATGATGCAGAGAGTGCTCTGCAATATGGTTGGAGAGAGGTTACAGAGAAGTGGCCGCAGTCTAGTGCCTGTCATAAGTCTACAAAAGAACTGACACCACCATCTACAATGAGTTTAATAAGCTAATAGGTCGGCCGTTGTGGGTCAGCAGGTGATTCTAATATAGGTTACACCGACAACTTATTTTGTATAACAATATTTTTGTGTGACAAAACTTGTCATGGCAATAGCACAGAGAGAAGCATCTTTCTTTGCAACATGTAGCATCTTCTTCCTTTAACATCTTCCTTTAGACAATGCTAATAGTTTGAGGTTTAAAGTGTTTTAAAAAACTTAGCAAACGGTCATTGGATTAGACTTGTGTTTAGTAGCACACATAAATTCAACTTTCATCTGATCCAAGGCATAGAATCTCTGAAATATTTAAGGATTGGTCCAAAACATAGAAGTGGAGTTTGACTCGTATGAACAAACTCTACCAATACTCGAAATCTTTGGACAAAAATTAAAACAAAAGTGTAGAAGAGTCCGATCCAATACACACTTGTATTGTATTCAATCTTGCTTTGTATGACTCGGTTTAACTTTTAATCTTACTCTTTTCTCGTTTGTTATGTAGATCGTGACTCCGCACATATTCGAAAAGAAAGATAAAAAAAAGCGTAAAGAGTAACACAAACAACGTTTTAGAATTTTCCTCTTTAACCCGGGTACATCTCCTTCAAAACGGTATTTGGAATTAATTATATTTGTGATTACACGAGCTCTTAGGTACAACAATAGCGGAATCGCCTATTAGAGATAAGAGGAGAAGAAGAAGACGTTAAGATGTTACAGGTGATCTTATCTTCTGTTTCTCACTATTTTTATATGCTTGTGTAGCTCATCACTCCGTGTGGGCTTTTCTCCTTATCACCGAGGTCCAACTAATTCATAACCTCTTCTTGATTACAGGTCTTTGGTCCATTAAATGATACGAAGCCCAATAACCAAGTCCATACCAGCTCAGTTGCTTGTCATTCTCATAATAAAATAGACTGAACTGAAGAGCTTCTCTACATGCAGCCAACGAAACCCTAGTCGCTGCTCCACCGATCCTGGTCTTCTTCCAAGCTCGTTTGTCCTCACATCAAATTCTTTTCACTGATCTAAACTAGATATTCCTTGTCACCGTCTCCCTGACTTCCGAGACTTAATATCCTCAGTCGCCTTCTCAGTTCTAAAAGACGACCGTGCTCCAAACGCTTTAAGCGTCAACAATGCCTAGCTTACCCAAGCACCCCTCTAACTTATCTCCAGGTAACACCTTAGTTAATATATCAGTTGGATTCACTGATGTATGTATCTTGATAACACTGACTTCACCATCTGCGATAACTTCCCTATTGAAGTTATACTTCGTCTTGATATGCTTTTTTATTTCTTTGTATACAAAGTTCTTAGCTAAGTCGATAGCACTTTGTGAATCACAATGAACCTCCACCCCATCATTACTTGCTTCATTTCTTCGCAAATCCCTTTGAGCCATAACCCTTATTTGATATAGTCTGATAGAGCCATGTATTCAGCCCCCATTGTTGGCAAAGTTACCACCTTTGCAGAGATGACCTCCAACTAATTGTATTTCCTCCAACGATGAACACGCAACCAGTGATTGATCTGCTCTTGTCCAAGTCTAAAGTGTAGTCGGAATCACAATAACCCCTGATCTTGAAATCTTCACTTCTAGTGAAAGTTAATTTTACTTTCAAAGCTCCCTTGATATACTTCATTATCGACTTCACGGCTAACCAGTGTTGTGTTGCAAGTTTTCTTATGAACCTGCATACAAGGCCTACTGCGTATGCTAGATCAGGTCTCGATCCCACCATGGCATACATCAAGCTGCCAACCGCACTTGTGTAAGGTATGTCTTCCATTTATGTAGTATGTTGCTCTTCTTCTACCTCAGTTAGACTTTGTAGATTGAATTGAAATCCCAACGGTGTATTCACTGCTCTACAATCTATCATGCCAAACATCTTTAAGACCTTTGCTATATAATCATTCTAATATAAGGTCAAAATATTCCTTGTTCTATCTCATTGTATGTTCGTTCCTAGTATCCTTCTTGCTGGTCTCAAGTCTTTCATTTCAAATTTTCGACCTAACTGATCCTTCAGCCTATAAATCGTAGCCGTTTCCTTTGCTTTGATCATCATATCATCTACATATAGTAATTCATGTAAACACATGGATCATATTCGCTTCTCCTGTAGTTCTGCTCCACCATAAACGTATGAAACCGTTGGTTCCACTCACTCGGTGACTGCTTCAACCCGAAGAGAGATTTCCTGAGCAAACACACTATATCTTATTTACCCTTCTTCAAGTACCCATCTGGTTGCTCCATATAAACTCGATCTTTTAACACTCCGTGTAAGAACGCAGTTTTAACATCTAGTTGTTCTAACTCTAGATCAAAGGAAGCCACTTCCGATAAGAGAAGTCGTATTGATACATGTTTGATTACGGTGCAAAGACTTCGTTGTAGTCAATACCTTCTATTTGAGCATAGCCATTTGCCACCAACCTTCCCTTATACCTTGGTGGTTGACTTTCTCTAGGATTCCCGGTCTAAGCTTAAAGCTCCACTTACATCCAATCACTTTGTGTTCTTTAGGCCTTTCTGCATAATCGCGTGTATGGTTATTCTCTAGTGACTTCATTTCCTCATCTTCTGCTCCATTCCAGAGCTTCCAGTCTCTGCTTTTAATGCTTCCTAAAAACTCGGGTTCCTCTATCTCAGTGTCTTCTGAGCTCGCCAATGCGTAAGCTATAAAGTCTGCATCTTCGAACATGGATGGTGGTCTGATTATTCTCCTTTCTTTGACCCTTGCAAGTACATAGCTTCCCAATTCATCTGGTTGTTCACCAGATTTATCTGACTCCAACCCAGTATACTCTTCTGAGTCTGTAGTAGTCTCATCTGTAGTTGCCTGATCTTGAGCTTCCTTTGAAGCTCCACCTGATTTTGAACTATCCCCTTCATATATGTCTTCCAGTTGACTTTTGAGGGTTACTTTCTTCTTTGTGACTTGCGGATTTTCTTTCTCTTCAATGTTCACTTGTTCCCTTTCAAGATCCTTGAACAATTTACCTTCATTGAACACTACATCTTTACTAATGACGAATTTCTGTTCCTCTAGAAGCCATACTCTATGGCCTCTTGTTCCTTCCTCTTGTTCCTTCTGCATACCCTAAAAATATCCCTCTGGCTGCTCTGGGACTCGTATTCTCTCCTACTTGATGAACATACGCATCACATCCAAAACTTCTCATACGATCATACTTTGGTTTGTGTCCTCGACATCTTTCCTCAGGTATCTCAACTTTATTGAAGCACTCGGTGACCTGTTAATTACGTAGATCACTGCTGAAACTGTTTCAACCCAATAGCTTCAATCTAGACCCATCGCAATCAACATTGCTCTGACTTTGTTCATGATGATTATGTTCATCAGTTCTGATATACCATTCTGTTGGGGCGTATAAGGGAAAGTTTTGTGTCTCCTTATACCTGCTTCTTTGCACAACTGATTAAACCTCTAGTTACAGAATTCCAAGCTGTTGTTTCCCCTCAAACTTTTAATTTTCCCGCATGTTTGATTTTCCACAAGTGCTTTTCATTCTGCAAAATAGTTAAACAACTCAAATTTAGCTTTCAGAAAATAAATCTAAACTTTCTTAGAATAATCATTTGTAAAGGTTAAGAAATATTGAAGCCCTGGTAAGCTCAAAATGGTGTTTGGTGATTCCCTAAGGTTTGAGTGGATGTAGTCTAGGAACACCTTTGTAGTGTGTTTTGTCTTCGGGAATTTCTGTTTATGAGCATTTCCCATTACACATCCTTCACATAACTCAAGCTTTCTTATTTCCTACTTCTTAAGATATCCTTTCCCAGCCAAACTTTCCATTGACCGGAGACTCATGTGTGCAAGTCATGTGTGCCATCTCTTCGTGAGGTCCACAATTCATGTTGCTGCATTTGCCTATGGTCTTCTTATAGTGCCCTAAAGATAGTATAGTCTTTTGTTGTACTTTCTAGACAACACTTCCATGCCTCCTTTATAGAATCTGACCATATAGTCATTTCCATTGTAGCTGCAACCAGACTATTCTAGTTGACCGTAGGAAATTAAATTTCTCCCCATCTCTAGTATGTATCAAACTTCATTCAATGTGACAGTTGATCCATTTTTGTTGTCTACGGTTATATTTCCCATTCCTCTTTCTATGCAGAACGAGTTGTTTCCCATCATTACTTTATTTCCTTCAAATTCCACAAATTTTGACAAGAGATCCCTTCGTGGAGTAATGTGGAAAGTGCAAACTGAATCTAAGATCCATTCCTCATCTGATACAATCAGACTAGTTGTTAGTGCTATTGGCCCTTGTAGATCTTTTGCTACATTTGCTGAGTTTCCTGCATTTGTAAAATATGGTGTCTTCTTACGTTCTGGACAGTCTCTCTTCCAGTGTCCATCGCTTTCGCATACCCAACAAGTTTTATCTTGTTTTCCATTTTGCCTTCCTCTAGACTTTGACCTAAACTAGTCTTTAACTTGTTATTTCATTGCTTTTTGTTCTCTGAGTCACTCCTTGTCGACGATCTTCCTTTTGACTCACTGTAAAAGCCCTCTGACTGTTTGCCTCTTGTAGTAAAACCCTTTTGTTTAAGCTCCACCTCCTTGGAATAAGCCGCAATGATGATTTGTTCACTGTTAATGTGGCATTCCCGGTTCCATACTGAATAGTATGAACCAATGGTTCACAAGATGATGGCAGGCCTAAAAGTAGCTGAACTTCTCGATCTCAAACCTTCCTGGTTTTGGATCCATCTTTCTTGATGCGAGATTCTATGATTCTTGTTACCTGCAGATAAACAAGTACACTCTCCCACAGCAAACGGATATTCAACAAGAAACTTATATGAAATCGTTTAGATGAGAATATAATTGAACTTCCTTTGTTATCTTGATCGTATGTGGTAAAGCTTTTCCTGGTTGACTCGCTCTTCGCATCCTTCACCCTTTGTAGAACGAGCTGGTTCTACTGAATCACAATTTTGATCGTTTCCTTCAAATCCTTCAGTTGCTCCAACCGAGCTTTGATATCAATTATAGAAGAATCTGATCCAATACACACTTGTATTGTACTCGATTTTGCTTTGTATGACTTGGTTTTAAGTCTCAATCTCACACGTCTCTCGTTTGTTATGCAGATCGCGACTCCACACACACTCTAAAAGCAAAGATGAAAAAGCATAAAAAGTGACACAAGCAACGTTTTAGAGTTTCCCTCTTCAACCCGGGTACATCTCCTTCAAGATGGTACCTAAAATCCACTATATTTGTGATTACACAAGCTCTTAGGTACAACAATGGTGGAATTGCCTATTAGATATAAGAGGAGAAGAAGAAGACGTCAAGAGGTTGTTACAAGTGATCTTATCCTATGCTTCTCACTCTCTTTATATACTCGTGTACCTCACCATTCTGTGTGGACCTTTTACCTTATCACCGAGACCCAACTGATTCCTAAGCTTTTCTTAATTACCCGTCTTTGTTCCATTAAATGATATGAAGCTTAGTAACCAAGTCCACACAAGCTCAATTGTTTGCCATTCTCACAAAAAAAGATAAGTTACATATGGAGTGACATATGAAATCATTGGTGATGGAGTAGCGTGTTCAATAAAAGGGTGGTATACGTAAACCTTCCATGTTAACATACTTTATCTTTATTATAATGTTTATAAAGTTTTCACCATATGTTGTATGGATTGTTTCACAAATTCATTATAGATTTGATTTGAGAAGCATCGTTCTCTTTCTTTTCTTTTTTTTTTGCATATTGAGAACTTTATTAAAATTAACGCTTTAAAAATTGAGGACTCGATTAACTCTAACTAAAATATGGGGCGTTTTGTATAAAATAAATAATTGATATATATAGTACTAATTAATGAATAACTCGACTTTGACTTGTGCAATTGCGTGGATATTGTTTTTACTTTTTTATATTTCATAATTATGGTTTTTCATATGATTAAATTGTTAGTAAAATGTATTTGTTGATAACATGTGTTATTGATATTCAAACAACTAAAATGGTATGTTAAATAAGTTATTTGCTATTTGGTATTTTTATAAATCTTACCATTTTTAATTACATTTGTTTACAAAACATACAATTTGAACGATTCGTGTATACTAAAACATATATGCTAATAAAAACATTTGTCATAGTTTTGGATTTGATATGTTTTTCTTGCATATGTTGTAACTTATTTTATATCTTATTTAATTATAATACTTGTAATATTTGGTTCATTTAAAATCAGAAATTATAAAGATAAAATATTATCCGGCTATATTTAAAGTATACTATAAATATAATGGTGCTAAAAATAAAAAAGGTCAGTCTAATTAAGTCATATTGGACCATATTTAATTAGTCTTTTAGCTTAATTAAAAGGATTTTATGAAATTAAACCAAAATACAAAATAACAAAACAAAACATATGTAATCTAATAATTTCGTCAATATTGGGCATGCGTTCAATCCGTAAACAAATTAAAACATATGCAATAAATAAGCCTATATTCTATATTGTTTTGGGCAAAAACTAGAATAAATTACATTATTAGACACTTTTTGTCTTTCTAATTACATGGAAATGCACATTGTACTTGAGAGGCACATTATACATGTAATTTGTCTATCTTACCCTTCAACCAAACTCTTATCATCTTTGTTTTTTTTCTTTACACAAACATCATTTTCTCTGGTTTCTCTTCAAGTCCGTGAAGATCATTAACCCCAATTCTACTAAAATATTTCCTCTATTTTGTTTTCCTCTAAATCAAATCAAGAACATCATCCCCAATTCAATTAAAAGTTCACTAACCCCAATTCTACTAAAAGCTTCTTGATTTAAGAATCAACTAGTTCATTGACATGTGCGATAGGGAAGAGATTTCTTATGCTTCATTGTTCGACGAGATTCTGAGACAGCAGAGGATCTCGAGCATTTAGCTTTGTTAGTCTAGTAAGTGTAACTCTCAGTTGGAGGAAGACAACAAATATCACTTGTTTTGTGGATGTGGATACAGTTTGATGTACATAATTTATACTTCTTTTGTGTGCTTATTTGTTCTCGTGAAGTAGTTTTTATTACAGTTCTTTATTTTATTAACAAATTATATATTCACGTTTAGCTATCCACAAATTTGTGTTCACATTTATCTTACTCACATTTCTTTGATTCACATTTTTCCTTTTTTCAAAGAAAGCTCATAAGTGTTCCAACTATATTCATACTCTCGCATTCTAAAGTTTTACGGTTAATCCTTGAACCAACGTATGCGATCCAATCAAGTATATTATTAACCTAAATTTGAGTTCTACACAATTCGTGTATACACAATTTGAGGTTCTACACAATTCATATGTACACAATGGAAGCATTGTGGACATGGACACCAAACATTGTAGGTTTGAAATCTTGTCCACAAATACTCCATTCACAATATTTTTTTAGTGATAATAACTGAGAGTTCATTAAACATGAAAAAGGTTCAATATGAAATAACATATTTTAACAAAATATGAAAACGTATATATCAAAGTGAATGTCAAAATATAGATGTGCAAATGTTTTAATTTCTATATCTACATTTTGGTGTTCATGTACACAACTATTCTATAACTTTATCATCCACACATCTTTAGATATATATATTTATATATACATATATATACAAAATATATATATGAAAATAGATGTCAAAAGATAAAGAATTTTATATATAATTTATTGTGATAATTAATTTTTCTTTTATATATTTTAGAATTCAAGATAAAAGTAAATAAAAACATAAAATGCAATATGAAAAACTATCTCTTTCTAAGACTATCTACAATGGAGGTGTTGGAAAAAAAATTTAACAGTTGAATCACTACAATGGAGGTATTGAAAAATGAAATTTGATGATGTAGATTAATTGGTGTTGAAAAGATTCAACATGTTGAATAAGAAGAAAGTAAGGACCACCAACGACACATGTCACATTCTAAGGATTTTAGATATTTTCATATCCTTTTGTAATTTAAAATCAATAATCACATTATAAATTTAATAATTTATTTTTCTTTCTTATATGAAAAATTATCATTTTAAATTATATATAAATAGAGACTAGATTTATTTAATTTGAATATAAAAATAATTATTATTAATTAGTAAAATAGGGTGTTGAATTTTATTAAACAAAACCATTGTAATGAGTAAAAGTTGAATGTGTGTTGAATAATGATGTGGAAGAAAGAAATAATGATGTGAAATGTTAAAAGTTGAAGTGGAGGCTGTTGAATCTTGAAACCATTGTGCATAGACTAAGGGTAAAACTGTTTACATTCTCTCTTGGTCCACGAGAATGTACATAAATAGAAAGTGACTTTCAATGTAAATGAAAGCTAAAATATGGCTTATTATGTAATGGAACATTTTTTCCTAACTAAATATACGTGTCTTAGAAACAAAACAACTCTTCAGACCAAATCATTATGATAAGCAAAATGTTTTATTGTGAAAAAATTTCTACTTTTATACAGCTACATGTTTTATAGATTACTAACTACGTTTATAACTTTTATAGCCTTTTCAATATATGATGCATGAAATTTAAAAATAAGAAATATATGATACACGAAATTGCTAACTAATTGGTATGATTTCACGGATTGCTAACCAATTGCTAACAAACAAATATATTTAGTCATCAAGAAATTCATGGAAGTATTATACGGATTTTTGAATGTAGGCAAATATTGTTTAAGGTAAACAATAAATATATTCATCTCTAACACAATAAACCCGTATTTTAATGGGCTCTCTCATCTTCATCATCTCCCACCGAATATTGTAACCATTATTTGCAGAGAGATCATCAGTATTGACGTGCAAGCTAACATAAGTAAACAAACACGAATAAGACATGGCACAAGCAAGTTCTTGAAAATGACATTTTTCTAAGGATTTATATAAATGTAGCTAAGACATGAAAAACAATGGCCACGTCTAAGGATTTTTTAAAAGTTAAACAATGGCCATTTTCTAAGAATTTATATATCTGCAGCTAAGGATATTGAAGAAGAAAACTGTTTATGTTTTTTTTTATAGAGGAAGGTCTAACGTAGGCATGCTGATTTGGTTACTACGGTTACTTCAGCTCGGTTAGTACGGTTCTACGGTTATTTCAGATTGTGAGAAAGCTACCGAATTGAACCGAACAAATTTTTGGTTCGGCTCGGCGCCGGTTACTTCGGTTTACAATTTTCTTTGCCAAAGTTTGCGAACTCCGTTACTTTTGTCGAGAAAGCGTGAATCAAATCCCAACTTATAAGCAAAACAGTGAAAATAAAAGTGAAGGGAGATGATTTATACTTGTAATTGAAGCAGTGAAGAAGACAAATCAAGAGAAACAAAAACCAAGAGAAGAAAATTAAGTACAAGAAGAAAACGAAGAAGAATTAGATGAAAAAAAAAGAGAGATGAATTGGTGAGAAAGATGCAGTGAACTGGTAAAGAAGCGGACACGAAGAGATGGTGATATGAAGAAGATGAGATGAGGTGCAGAGGTGGTGAATGCTAAGGTCCCTCTTTAAAGCCAAAGAGATTGTAGTAATTGAAAGTACTCTCAAGGTTTGTTGGTAGATAAGTCTACCTTTTCTAGGTTTTCTCATTGATTTAAATAGCAAATAGAAAGTGGGAGTCATGGGCTCCTTACAATAAGTGAACGTTAAGAAAGTTGGAGTTATGCTCTCCTTACAAAACGGGAACGACATAGAAATGTTGAACTAGTCTTCAAGAAGACTTGTTCTCTTATTTATACTTAAAACAATAAAAATATAGATGTCACGTGACCTTATCAATCCAAATACTTCTGGCTTTGAACTCTTACACGTGTTGACCTTCTTGGCGCCAACTCCTTGCATTGTTTGCTCTACAGTAGCACATTGTCTTCCAATGGTATCCTATCAACACTCCCCTCCTCCAAAAGAACCTTGTCCTCAAGGTTCAGCATAAAATCAGGGAAACTTGATTGTATCTGACCTTGATCTTCCCATGTAGCATCTTCAAGTGGCAGATTTTTCCATTTGATCAATAACTCCACAACGTTTGATGTTCCTTTCTGCACTTGTCTTGTTTTGATTACCGTTTCCGGATGAAGGATGAATAGACCGTTTGCTCTCAGTGGTGGTAGTTAGACCGAGGTGGGAATCTCATCGCCGAGACGTTGCTTCAATAGCGAGATATGGAACACGGGGTGAATGCGGGATCCTTCAGGTAGCTTGAGACGGTAAGCAACTTATCCTATTTGTTGCTCAATCTGAAATGGACCAAAGAAACGGTTTGCGAGCTTCTGTGATGAGCGTCGGATCATTGTTTTCTGACGATATGGCTGGAGATGGAGGAACACCCAATCACCGACCTGAAACTCGATATCTCTTCTCTTTCAGTCAGCCATTTGCTTCATACGGTTGTTAGCTGCTTGGAGGTTTTCTTTTAGCTCCGACAACACCTCATTTATGTCATGTAACTGTTCATCAATTTCCTCAACCATAGAAGAGCCGATTTCATACCTTGGCATTAGAGGTGGAGGGCGGCCATAAAGAGCTTCGAAAGGAGACATTCCCGTTGAAGCATGGAAGTTTGTGTTGTACCAATATTCAGCCCAAGGAAGAAGATGACTCCACTGTGTAGGACGGTGTTGGACAAAGCATCTGAGAAACTGCTCAATACAACGGTTGACGACCTCTGTTTGCCCGTTTGATTGTGGATGATATGCTGAAGACATTCTCAGTTTGGTATTAGACTCTATTACCGTGGCTCCTTCCAAAAATTTTTCTGGAAGATGGGGTCCCGGTCACTGAGAATTGATCGTGGGATACCGTGTAGACGGATAACTGAGTCGATGAACCGTACAGCAACTTGAGAAGCCGAGTAAGGGTGTGTGAGAGGAATCAAATGTGTTGCCTTGCTAAGACGATCGACAACCACCAAAATCGAAGTATGATTGTGTGACTTAGGCAACCCGTCAACGAAATCCATCGACACATCCTCCCATACCTGATTAGGGATAGGCAATGGCTGTAGTAGACCGGCCGGAGACAAGGTTTGGGACTTGGCTCTTTGACAAGTATCGCAGTGAGACACATACTCCATGACTGTCTTATGCATTGAGGGCCAATAGAACTGGCGAGACAAACGTTTAAATGTTTGTAAAACTCCTGAGTGCCCACCCATAGGCGTGTCATGATGTTCATGGAGTAGTTGCGTGATGAGAGGCGATCCTGGAGGTATGATCACACGGTTGTCGTAGCATACAAGAACATCTTTCCAGGCATAAGGTTTCCTTGGTTTCTCCGTAGCTGTTACTACCAGTCGCCGCAGGTAAGGATCCGAGTGTGCTAGTTGTCGCAGATCATTCCATAATGACACATAGGTTGTTGAGATGGAATTCAGAACCGGACTATCAGGAACACGAGACAGAGCATCTGCTGCTACGTTAGCTTTACCCGGTTTGTAGACGATCTCGTAATCGTACCCTACAAGCTCCCCCATCCATTTTTGTTGTTCTGGAGTAAGAATCCATTGTTCCAGCAAATAACAGAGACTCCCTTGATCAGTTTGTATTGTGAATCTCTGTCCCAACACGTATGGTCTCCATGTTCTTATGGCAATAATTATGGCCAACATTTCTCGTGCATATGTCAACCAAGTCTTCTTGGTTGCGCCCAAGGACCTGCTCATAAATGCTATAGGTTGATCATTTTGTGAGAGGATAGCACCGATACCTTCTCCCGAAGCGTTTGTTTGAATGACAAATGGTTTAGAGAAGTATGGTAATGCTAAGGTTGGTGTTGTTGTCATGGCGTGCTTGAGTTTGTTGAAGGCTCTTTTTGCTTCCTCGTCCCACGTAAACTGGCCACGGCGTAGACGATTGGTTAGTGGCCGTGCAATGAGCCCATAGTTCTTAACGAAATTCTGGTAATATTCAGCCAGACCAAGAAAACCACGTAGCTCTGTAATGTTGGTTGGGGCCGGCCAGTTGGTCATTGCTAGGATTTTTGAATCATCTACCTTAACCCCCTTGTTGGTGATGATATGTCCCAAGTATTCCAGCTCTTGCTTCCCAAAGTCGCACTTCTTAAACTTGACTGATAGCTTGTTCTCGCGCAATATAGTGAATACTTCTCGAACATGTGTTAGATGGGAGTCCCAATCCTTGCTGTATATGAGGATGCCATCGAAAAAGACCAGGCCTGACTTGCGCATGAGCCGTCTGAAGATGGTGTTCATAAGCGCCTGAAACATTGAAGGTGCATTGCAAAGTCCAAACGGCATGACCAGATATTCATAATGCATGTTGTGTGTCTTGAACGCGGTCTTCGAAATATCAGGAGTGTGCATCCTCACCTGATGGTATCCGGCGGTAAGATCGAGCTTAGTGAAGTATGCCGCACCGTGTAACTCGTCCAGCATGTCGTCCACTGTTGGGATCGAAAAACGATCCTTAATTGTGGCATTGTTCAGGGCACGATAGTCAGTACATAAGCACCACGAACAGTCTTTCTTTTTCACCAAAAGGACAGGTGATGAGAAAGGGTTAGATCTAGGTCGTATAATCTCGGAACCAAGCATGTCCGAGACCTGCTTTTCAATCTCCTCCTTCTGAAAATAAGCATAGCGGTATGGTCAGACATTGACGGGGTTTGTACCTTCCTTCAAGGCGATGCGGTGCTTGATCTCGCGTTGAGGTGGAAGGTTCTTTGGTGGTTCGAACAAGTCGTCAAAATCCTGGATGAGGGGTTGAAAGTCCTCTGCTACTGGTGTTAATGGTGTCTCTGAGTTCGCGAGGCAGATCGCAAAAAGGGTTTGGCCTTGACGGACTTCTTTCACGACATCGTCATGTTTAGTGGGCCGAATAAAAGAAGTTTTCAGCCCATGAAGAATCTGTGTTCTGCCATCCCAATCGATTTGCATGGTCTGAGCTTTCCAATCACAGATTACTCGGCCCAAACTTTCCAGCCAGGTGACTCCCAAAACGAGATCCAGGCCCACCAGAGGAAGAGCGTATAATGTCACTGTGAACTTAGCGTCTCCGATTTGCAGATCCACCGTTTCATATCTTCCACCACATTGCAATGGTGCACCGCTTGCAACCGGAACCGAAAATGGTGGTGTCCGTGTGATCTGGAGTCATAAGCGTTGTGCGGCTTTCTCACTGATGAATTTGTGGGTCGAGCCACTGTCGACCAACGCTAGAAGGCTATGTTTCCCGATCTCTGTACGGAATCGTATAGTAGTTAGAGAGTCCCAACCTGTGAAGGCATGAAGGGTTATCTTTGGGTTCAGATCAGCATCCTCCGCCTTAGAATCGTTGTCCTCTTCGTCATCATGCTCGCTTTCCATGAGGAAGAGTTGTGGCTGTTTACATTTGTGTCTTGGTGAGTATCTTTCATCGCAACTGAGGCACACTCCCAAACTACGCTTGCGCTTTAACTCGTCCCAAGTCAGTTTCCTTGGTGCCTCTGTTTTTGTCGTTGGTGAGGGTATGATTGATCTTGAACTGTCGGAAGAGGGTGGCTGATTGTATCTTCTCTGACCACTCCATCGCTTCTCTTGTTGCAGCTGATCATCACGCATCCGTGCGAGGTTGATGATCTCGGTCAGTTTTTGGTTTGAAAATACGAATCCCACTAGATATGGAAGTGTGGAGACCTCCCATAAAGGTTCCCACTAATGTTTTCTCCGTCCATCCCTCTACCTTGTTCTGCAGCCTTTCAAACTCCCGCTGGTATTCGATCAAGGAACCTTTCTGTCAGATATGAGACAAGGCCTCGTCAAAATTTTCGCCATCCATTGGACCAAATCGTGTCCACAATTCTGTCTCAAAGGTTTCCCACAGAATGTGGTGTGGATTGAGTCATCTTGCCTTTGTGATAGCTTGCCACCATTCATTAGCTTCTTGGGTGAAATGGTATGAGTCAAAGCTCACGCGTTGCTCCACCGGCATCTCATGGTACCCCAAGTATTGTTTTGCCTTGCTCATCCACTCGGTGGGATCTCCCCAACTGAATTTTGGGAACTCCAGCTTCACATGGTGTGCATTAACCCAAACCGAAGCGAAGGGGTGCACTGTATCTTCCGGACGAGGGTTCGACTGACGTGTGCCAGGTTCTCTGCTCCGCCGTGGCACACTGGAGCCTCCTTCTCGATTATTTGAAACCATCTCTTGCATTTGTCCTAGAGTTTCCTCTAGAGTTCGTTGAAAAGAACTCTCCATACCTCGAAGTTTGTCATCAATTCCCGTGGAAAGTTTCTCAAATTCATCTTGCATCATTCCAAGTTCTGCTTCAAGGTTATCGAGTCTCTCTTTGTTGGTCATGGTTGTATCTCTCCGATTTTTAACCACAACCAAATTTTTGTGTGTTTCTAGGCGGAATGGTGTTGGGTGGAAAAAAAATTTGTGATGAAATGAGAGATGTTCTTGGTGGACGTTGATTCACGTTGAATGTCGTCGTAAGAACAAAAACGGGCTCTGATACCAAATTGCTAAGGTCCCTCTTCAAAGCCAAAGAAATTGTAGTAATTGAATGTACTCTCAAGGTTTGTTGGTAGATAAGTCTACCTTTCTAGGTTTTCTCATTGATATAAATAGCAAATAGAAAGTGGGAGTCATGGACTCCTTACAATACGTGAACGTTAAGAAAGTTGGAGTTATGCTCTCCTTACAAAATGGATAGAGGTCACGTGACCTTATCAATCCAAATACTTCTGGTTTTGAACTCTTACACGTGTTGACCTTCTTGGCGCTAACTCCTTGCGTTGTTTGCTCTGCAGTAGCACATTGTCTTCCAATGGTATCCTATCAGTGAAAGGTAGAAGAAGATTAGATTTAGTCGGCTGTGAGAGAACCAGCAAAGCAAAGATTTTTTTTCTTTTTTAAATTTGGTTAACCGTGCGGTTTTAGTGAACCAAACCGAATTAACCGATAACCGAATATGATTTTCAATCTTACCGACCGGTTTTACTCGCTTTATAAGAACTAAATCAAACTCTCTAAACTCTGGTTCGGTTTGAAGAGTTCGGTTCGGTTTATAGTCGCATGCATAGTCTAACATAAAAGAGAAAGGCATATGAAATCAAATAGTCTGTATGTGCTGGCAATACAAGACACAATTTATGTTTTTTTTGGTCGACAGTAATATTATTATTTGAAGCCCATAGCTTTTACAGATGGTATAGTAATGAAGTTTTAAACCCAATTCTAATCTACTAAAAATAAGTTTGATAAAAAAGACGTGTAAGGCTTGAATTGCTTCAGCGACGTGGCATCTTTTCTTCCATCCAACATGACTACTACATGCAAGTCTCCACCGCTTCGGTTGTGCCTCCGTCGAGGGTCTGCAACCGTTTTCCACCGTGAAGCAACATCTTACAATAAGTTTGTACCTTCTGTCAAGCATCTTTCAGCTTAAAAATGTTGCTGCTGGGTTTATGAATCACTGAAAAAGATAGGACAAGGAGCTTTCGAAATCAATTAAAAAGAAGATCTTTGTCAGACCATTACTTCACCAGAAGAACGCTAACTCTACTGAAACTTCTTCTAATTGAACGAGAAACTCCAACAGACCCATATTCTTTCAATCGAAGTGACTCGACTCTATTACAAGAGCTAAATTAAGTGAGTAGAGATTTAGACTCCTAGAAAGATTTCTGGGTAAGTGATCACAAAACCCAACAAAGCAAACATAATCTAAAGCATGTGAAATGAGTAAAAACTTTATTATCTTCAACCAAAATCTGAGAAAGTGAAAAACTTGAACACTTCAAAAATCGCCAACGCAAAATCAAAAATCCGCTAACGGAACAGAGAAAATCGATCGACGATCGAATATATTACAAACAAAAAAACTCTGATTCAATCTCTCTCCCTCTGAATGATTTTAGTAAAATAAGAGGGATAGAGAGATTTTTCTCTGACACAATTTATGTAATAATACAAATATTTCATTGTGTTCGTCTAGCATATAGTAGGTGATTTACTATATAGAGAAAGGAGTTCTCTCTCATCTCTTCTAGAGAGAGAAATTTCTCTCTTCATCTCCCTCTTAACAAATCCTTAATCTTTCAGAGGGATGATGAATATGATATTTTGTTCTTTTGTCTTGTATAGTTTCCGATTGAGTATCTCTTTAGCTTTATCGGATTATCTTTTGTTGTGCTTCTGAACAAATATTTATTTGTTTCAGACAATAAAGTTCTGATTTAGTTCTTTCTAAATCAGATTGTTGGTCTTTCTTTCTTCAGCTTTAGTAAATTTTAATTATGAATATCATCTCTTTAATCTATGTTTAATCACTAGCTTAATTTGTTTTTCTCGTTGAAGTAATATCTTCGTCGCAATGTCCGTTAATACGACAAACCTAAATCTGGGTTCAAGATGGAGCTTTCAACAAGAAGATGAATTGAGGATGAAGCTTCATAAGCTTGAAACAGACTTTCATGGTGATACACATAAATGCAATTGGTGGATACTAGCGACCTCTGAAGAAGAAATTTGATGAAATTTGAGGCAAGAGTCCGGTGGAGGGTGTGGCGGTGGATCGTGGTCAGCCGGCATCATCCGCGTCATTGATCTCTCATCTCACGAGCTTCCACGTGTTGAAACACGAGGCACGTGGCCCCTTTAGATGGATTCTCGTTGTCAGTATATTAGACAACTACGAATTTGAGCTTTATTATTATGATGTAAAGATGAACTTTTGTTAAATATTCATCTTTGTAATGCCTTTGGGCTTTCATATTAATGAAATTTTGGATCGACACAAAAAAAAAGGTGATTTATTTAGTAGTTGTCGGCAATGTGGGACTAAATGTGATATTAATATAAAAATAATTGATAAAACAATTAAAATGGTCCAAAATAAAATATCACATATTAAAGAATTCATGACTTTTCAATAGTATAGTAGATGAGTGATATATGAACCACAATGTATTCATTAAACCCTCAATATCTCCCACTCAAAGCCCTAATTTTGTTCCTCGTAGTTGGCGTGAATCTGGGGAACGAGGATGACGATGAACTCGCTTCCAAGGAGGTTTTGGAAGAATCAAGGATACTTAGATCGCGATCATCGTAGAGGGAGGAGATCTCGATCGGACTCAGAATCTGATGAAGAGTTGAAGGGATTGAGTCACGAGGAGTACAGGAGGCTTAAACGCCTCAAGTTGAGGAAATCTGGTAAGTTCTGCATTTGGAAGAACACGCCGAGTCCACCCAGAGATCCGGACGAGCAGGATTCTGATGAAAATGTCGACGAGATTCCGGAACGGGACGATGATGATCCGAAACGGAAAGGTGAATCTGATTCCGGTAAGTCGGAATCTGAATCTGGTAGATCTAGGAAGAGAAAGAGTAAAAGCTCTAGGAGTAAGCGTAGGCGTAAGAGAACGTATGATAGCGATAGTGAATCTGAAGGGAGTGAGAGCGATTCCGATGAGGAAGATAGGAGACGAATAAGGAAGAGCTCTAGGAGTAAGCGTAGGCGAAGGAGATCGTATGATAGCGATACTGAATCCGAAGGGAGTGAGAGTGATTCTGATGAGGAAGATAGGAGACGAAGAAGAAAGAAGAAGAAGAAGAGCAGAAGTAGTAGGAAGAGGCGAGGACATAGGAAGAAGAAGAAGAGATACAGTGATTCTGACGAGAGCAGTGAATCTGAGATTAGTGTTTCGTCGTCTGGTGATGAACACACCAAGTCAAAGAGCAAGAGGCGGAAGAAGCCGTCTGGTTCTGATACTGATTCGAAGGCGAAAGTTGAAGAAACAGTGAAGGATCCTGAGCTTGACGAAGAGGAGATGAAGAAGTTCAAAGAGATGATTGAATCAAAGAAGAAAGCTTTAGCAACTCCTGAAGATGAAGAAGAAGCTGAGGTGGGTCCAATGCCATTACCTAAAGCTGAAGGTCACATCAGTTACGGTGGTGCTTTAAGACCTGGTGAAGGAGACGCCATAGCACAGTATGTGCAGCAAGGGAAACGTATCCCACGAAGAGGAGAAGTGGGTCTTAACGCTGATGAGATTCAGAGGTTTGAGGATCTTGGGTATGTGATGAGTGGAAGTAGGCATCAAAGGATGAATGCCATTCGTATCAGAAAGGAAAATCAGGTTTACAGTGCTGAAGACAAACGGGCATTGGCTATGTTTAACTATGAGGAGAAGGCTAAGCGTGAGGCTAAGGTTATGTCTGATCTTTCGAGGCTTGTGCAGCGCCATATGGGAGAAGAGTTAGGGCCTAACCATGATCCTTTTGGTGCTGGAAAGACTGATGGAGCTGATGATTGATTTGCTATGTTTTCTTGTGCTGCTTGTGTGGGTACTTATCTTATGCTTTTGTTCTGGTAGACTGTTCTTTATTGCGTCATAGTTACTGTTCGGTTGCTACTTACCGGTTAATGAGCTTCATAGTCTTAATCTGATATGTGTATCAACATTACATTACTGCGTTTGTGTGTTAAAGATGAAAGATTCGGACTTTAGGGACTTAGTATGATTTGTGTTTGTCTGTGAAAGATCCAAGATTATGACTTATGGGTTGTACAGCTGTTTCTAGACTGTTGGGGGTGGATTTACATCTAGAGGTGTCAAATGGGCGGACTGTCCATGGGCTTGCCTAGTCCAATTTATTTTGGGCGGGCTATGGACGCGCCGAATTAATAAATGGTCCAACTGGACAAAAGATCAATTGGTTCATGGTCCAATTGGGTGAAGACCAAATGGACAATGGACGTCCATGGACTTCTTAAAAACATATATTTATGATTTTGACAAAAAACATAGTTTACAAATTTAGTGAAAAACCACATTTTCAACGAAAAATCAAAATTTTACGAAATCGACGGAAAATCTCATTTTTCAATTTAAAAACTTAATTTTCGGTTTTGGCGGGAAAACTTAATTTCTTGTTTTTGGCAAGAAGACTTCATTTCTCAGATTTAATGGGAAAACATAATTTTTGGTTTTGGCGGGAAAACATAATTTCTCGGTTTTGACGGAAAAACATGATTTTTTTGGCGGGAAAACTTAATTTTTCAGTTTTGACGGGAAAACTTGATTTTTTGGTTTTGACGGAAAACATGATTTTTTTTTGTTTTGGCGGGAAAACTTAATTTCTCAGTTTTGGTTAGGCCTGGGCGTTCGGATACCCGTTCGGGTTCGGGTCGGGTGATTCGGGTTTTCGGGTTTTTCGGTAAATGGGTCTAGCACCCATTCGGGTTTTTTTATATTTCGGGTCGGGTTCGGATATATTTTTTTCGGGTTCGGTTTATTTCGGATACACCCAAACAAACCGAAATGCATATTCATATAATTTTTTCCTTAACATTCAAACCAAACTTAAATATGTTTCCATAAATAACAATCGTCAAAACTGAAACAAAACAACATGTGTACAATCCCAAAGTAACACAATGAATCCATCTGTTAACAAAACGAAATCAATGTTAGTTCAATAATCAACTGACATAATAAAGCAACATCTCTGTTTATATCATAATAAAGCAACATCTCTGTCAATAAACAAAACGACATCTCTGTTTATATCTACCCAAGCCGGACGGACTCACAAAGTAATTTAAAGATCGTACTTGATGATAGTTATTGAACATCGGTGTTTCTTGGAAACATACTTGACCAAAATAAGGAATTGTCATGCAAAGCAAAGGAACGATGGATACAAGATGGTCTGAATAGTAATAAACAAATAATAGATATGAAAGAAACTGTAATATTTTCTTTACTTCCTCAGCCATATCCTTATATAGTTATATGACTTATATGTAAGTGGACATGTGATTGCATAGGATTCCAAGGAATGACATTTAACCAGAGAATCTTACCTTGTTTCTTCAAACTAAGCAATCATTACGGTTCTCCGAGGAGAATTCCAACTAGATGTGACAAAATAGTTGTATCGTGCTTGATGTACAAACACAATATATATATATATATATATGATGATGATCCTACATGAACCAATCAGCTTTCTCTGCCTAAAAAATATGAGGAGACATGCAATAATTATCATCAAGCTTCTCCTTATCTGCCTCTTTCTCGGCAGAATCGTGAAACCTTCGACATGTTTCTACTTAATCAAGTAATAAACTTACAGAAACAAAAAGAGAAGAAGCTTATATTATTTCAATTTAGAAAAGAAGAGGATTTACCTTTGATTTCTTTCTCCTTGTCGAAGAAGGAGAAGAAGCCGAAGATAGAAGACTTTTGGTAGGTTCCAGTTTTGAAAATCAAAGGTCGTATAGGGTAGGTTTTGAAAACTAGATTCAGAGAATTTCAGGTAGCTGAAGAAATTTAGGAAAGGGGGTAAATATTAGGGTTACTTGCTATATATAATTTCGGGTTGGTTCGGGTATTATTTCGGTTATCGGGTATAACCTATCGGGTACGGGTAACCGAAGTCACTGAAACCTATAACCGTTCGGGTTTTTTTTTAATTCGGTTCGGATTCGGGTTCGGGTTTTCGGTTCGGTTCGGGTTCGGGTTCGGGTTTCGGTTAATATGCCCACACCTAGTTTTGGTGGAAAAACGTGATTTTTCGGTTTTGGCGGGAAAACTTATTTTCTCGGTTTTTGCGGAAAAACGTGATTTCTCGGTTTTGACCGAAAAACATGATTTCTCGTTTTTGGCGGGAAAACGTGATTTCTCGGTTTTGGCGGGAAAACTTGTTTTCTCGGTTTGGCAGAAAAAATTTTATTTTCTCGGTTTTTGCAGAAAACGTGATTTCTCAGTTTTGACAGAAAAACATGATTTCTTGGTTTTGGCGGAAAAACGTAATTTTTTGGTTTTGGCGGGAAAACTTATTTTCTAGATTTTGGCGGGAAAACACGATTTCTCGGTTTTGACGAGAAAACTTGATTTCTTAGTTTTGACAAGAAAACACAATTTCTTGTTTTGGCGGGAAAACGTGATTTGTCGTTTTGGCGGGAAAAAATGATTTCTCAGTTTTGGCGGAAAAACATTATTTCTCGGTTTTGGTGGGAAAACATTATTTCTCGGTTTTGGCGGGAAAACATTATCTCTCGGTTTTTGTGGGAAAACACAATTTCTTGGTTTTGACGAAAAAACGCGATTTTTTTATGGAAAAAAGTGTTTTGGCGGGAAAATGTGTTATGGCGGAAAGACATGATTTCTTTTTTTTTTAAAAGAAAATTGTAGTTTTTATTAATTAAAAATAATTATAAATACTATTGGGTGTCCATGGTCATGCCCAAATGGACATGATCTCTATTGATTACGGACACTTGTTTGGATCATTGTCCAATGTGGACCGTCCACTACTGACCAAAAGCTGAAATGGTCCAATTGGTTAAGCCCATTTGGGCTCTGGACGGACCATTTGACACCTCTATTTACATCATCCCTCAAGGCCCATTAGACAATGAATTAAACCCATATTATTAGGGTTTCCTAGGCTCCATTCTTGTATAAATAAGGAGACATTTCTCCTTAACAAAGGAACTTTTTCCTCTTTTAGATCAAGAACATTTCTTGGAAAGATTACATAGATTCACTTTACACTTGTAATCATTCATTTGTATGAATCTTTGATCAATAAAAATTTTTTGATGTTCTATTTCTCATTTGATTTCATTGATGATTTCTCCTAAGCCTCAAGAATCTAATGAACCTAATTTTTAGATTCTTTATTGTATGAATCCAACAGACATACCGTTTTTGGTTCAAACAGTTGGCGCTAGAAGGAGGGGGCCAAGGAGAACTATCTTCAAAGCAAATTAAACTTGAGAAATTTGGGATCTAGGAAAAAAAAATTCTTTTTTTTAGAGAGTAAGAAAGTTTGGTGGTTGAGGAATTATATCGAACACTTGGTGCACAAGTCAAAAAAAAGTCTCCACACACCTCTCTCTCTCTAACTCTCTCTCGTCCCCAATCCCAGAAAAAAAAAACAAAAAAAAGTGTTGCTCGTGGAGAAGACGTCGAGTAGTCGTGAGTACAAGGGGAACGACATTTCTCAAGCGGACTTCGTTCGTCTCAAGCTCGAGCTCGCCGAAGTGGAGATGCCTAGTCTCATGGCTTTCCATCGAGTTATGCCCAGCTCAAACCTTCAAAGGCACTAGAATTACTGGATCTCTCCACATGACCATCCAAACCGCCGTCCTCATCGACTCCGCCGCCGTTTTTGCGTGGAAAGGTGAGACCCTCTAGGAGTGCTGGTGGTGAACGGAGAGTGCTCTTGACTTGTGTCCAGGTGGTGGGCCATATCTAATCGTTGATGATGGTAGTGACGCAACCTTTTGATCCATGAGAGAGTGAAGGCTGAGGAGATCTCCGAGAAGACGGGTCAGGTTCCAGATCTGTGTTCGACTGATAACCCAGAGTTCCAGATCATCAAGGAAGGTCGTTAGGTTGATCCTAAGAAGTACCATAAGATGAAGGAGAGACTCGTTGGTGTTTCTGAAGAGACAACCACTGGTATCAAGAGGCTTTACCAGATGCAGGAAAGTGGAGCCCTTTTGTTCCCAGCCATTAACGTCAACGACTCCGTCACCAAGAGCAAGCTACGAGCTTTTTGGACCTTTCAGTTATTGCTCGTGGTTGACCACCCTAGGAACCAGTATCCTCTCCATTTTGGCGCTGAAGCTACTGAATCCGAGAGGGCCGCTCCTCTCTCTGATGTGAAGTTTGTTCCTGCTGTGAGTGATTTTGGGAATGTTGATGTGTCGGGGAAAGTCTGTCCGAGAACGGTGCTTCAAAGACGGCTAGTACACTCCACGTTGTGTCTATCTTGTTGAAGCGTGATGGCTCTTGGAGTTTATTCATAGAGCTTAGTGCATTGGATTATCCTCCTCATTGCCTGAGATGACCTATCTCATGTGTTTGCCTCAGTGAACAGAAGGCTAAACTTCATTGATCACACTAGTGACTTTGCTTAGAAAGAATCTCAGAGAATCAAGCTTATTGCTGTTGATCCAGCACTCTACTTAGCTAGAAGAACGCAGCTCTTCACTGCCGCCAAGAAACCACCAACACCAGATGCTCTCAAAGTCTTCACATGCTCGCCATGGACAGTACTGGTTTTGGAGATGCAAGTCTCCCTTTCTTCTCACCGCCACTGCCGCTCCGGTATCAAAACTTATGGAAGTGTTGATCGGATGTAACAAGGGATACTCAATACTGTCTTCACTTGTTCCTCCTTCAGGACAAAGATAAGTTTTCTTATCACCACGTGCTTTGACAATATTTAAATGGCTTTGGTTTAAACTAATTAAACAACTCTAAGATGTTCATTCATCACATGTTTTGCTTTGCTGTTGGTTGCCTATGATATTAATAAGTTGACAATTATTATATCATCATGCGCAAGTCACGAGCATTAAATGAAAACAAGTTTTGTCACTTGCTTATTACTCCCTCTGTTTCATAATAAATATTATTTTAATATTTTTTTCTTTTTGCATAAAAATTGTCACTTTAGAATCCCAATACAAATTATACTTAGTTTCGGCTGAAAATTAATTGCAATCTGCATTGATTTAATAAATAATTATATTTATCTCAAATACTATTGGTCAAATAAGTGTAATTAATAACAACATACACACATTTCAATCACTTTCTTAATCTGTGTGAAAAATGTCAAAGTGACACTTATTAAGAAACAGATGGAGTAATAATGCAAAACAGAGTTATTTCTTTTGGTTTATGTTGCTCTAATCATGATAATGTTTTTGTGAGGCAGAGTTGCTACGATCGTTGAGCCAAAGAGGAAGAGATAATCAACAAATGGTTGCCACCATCAGAACCTCATGCTTCGAAGGACGACTCACAACTACGAGCTTGTCGGAAGCGGTACAAGCGGCACAAGCCAACGACTTGCTCGGCACACACGATCTCAACACGAGACTTTGGGTCGGCAATAGTTCGGTAAACTTGTATACTAGGCACAAGTTTAAATTAAACTTGCTTTTTATTAGGCACGAGTTTGCAATTGACTTGCTTATTGTTAGACACGAGTTTACAAAAACTCATCCTTGGCTAGGCACGAGTTTACATAATCTCTCCTTCTACTAGGCACGAGTTCAGTAAACTCGCCTTCGTCTCGACATGAGTCTAGTAAACTTGTCTTTCATTAAGCACGAGTTTAAAGCAAACTCGCCTTTTACTAGGCACAAGTTCAAAATAAACTCGCCTAAACTGTCATGGGCATAAATGTGTCTAATTCATTGTCTAATAAACCATATTCATAAAATTCACAGAGATCGTCTTCGTCTCTCTCTACGAACTTGGGGGGACTTACTGTTGGGGGTGAATTTACATCCTCCCTCAAGGCCCATTAGATAATGAATTAGACCCATATTATTAGGGTTTCCTAGGCTCCATTCTTGTATAAATAAGGAGACATTTCTCCTTAACAAATGAGCTTTTTCCTCTTTTAGATCAAGAACACTTCTTGGAGAGATTAAATAGATTCACTTTACACTTGTAATCATTCATTTGTATGAATCTTTGATCAATAAAATCTCTTTGATGTTATATTTCTCATTTGATTTCATTGATGATTTCTCCTAAGCCTCAAGAATCTAATGAACCTAGTTTTTAGATTCTTTATTGTATGAATCCAACAGACACACCGTTTTTGGTTCAAACATAGACTATGACTTGGGTGTGGCCTGTGTGTATGTATTTTCCGTAGGTTGTGTTGGATTATGGTAGTAGAAGACTCAATTTAGGTAAGATATTAGCTTTTAATGACCACTTCTCTTTTTAAAAGATGCACGAAAAAATAGTTTTTGATTATTGAAACTTAGCACATGCTATGATGTTGGAAACTTAGTCCTCATGAGCTTTGCTCTGATTATTGTTGTCGTGACTATTTGTAATGGTAATGCGACATGAAGTGAAGTCTTCGTGGTCAGGTCATCATCATGTTATCATTGTCACCATTATTATCACCCATTCTATTTTTGAAACTGTGAAACAAACAAGTTTCTTATTGGGATCTCTATTATTATCTAGTGCAATAATAATTTCTGAATTTTCAGGCAGATATTATTGGTTTCATATTATAATTTATGATTCCACTTTTGCGGAACTATACAGTGGCTGGATCTTTTTGCTATATCTTGTCATTAGAAGACCCTACCGAGTACTTGGATTTCATGGTCCATAATCAATTGTTGATTTTATAAAAATAATTGACATATATATATATTATATCACCACAATAGAAATTGATCTTGGTTAATGGGTTAACTATGGATAAAAAAGCGATATTAGCAGGTTCAAACTAATATGAAAAGTATCAGTTATTGTTGGCCTATTAAATTAAGAAACTTATTCACCTCCAGCATAAACTTTTTTAAAAAAATGGATATAAAAAATGTAACGTTAACGTCTCTTTCTTTCCCATACACGAATAAACAAAGAGCAATTTGACCAAATGCTTTTTTTATACTCCAGTTTTGAAAATTGACTAAAGTCGCTTTCAAGGAATTATGCGTTTCTAGATAATTAACGTAAGATTAGTCTAAATGGAGAAGGGCACAAGCGTAAATGAATATATATAAAGGGTACTAATGTAAGATCGCATTAGCAGAATGATATACAGTAAACTGTGCCACTTAAAGAAGTGCTATCTGTTCCTCTTCTCTTTTCTCTCTCTCTCTCTATACTCTCATTTCTCAGATCCGTAGGGATCTTCGTCGTTTCCATGGAGGCTTAAAAAAAAGGAACCCTAATAGATTTTCTTATCTTTCAGCAGATCACTAGTGAAGAAGAAATCATCTCTCTTTGCGAGAAGAAATCAAGAGCCTTTTGCTCCAGGTGAATATGGAATCTGTTACCTTTTCAGGATCTGAGTTTTTCTTTTTCACTTTGCTTCTTTGTATCTGATGATGATTAACTTGGTCTTTGAATTGTTTGCTTTCAGCTTGCTGGGAGGGTTTGCCTTTTGAATCGAGCTTCGATTGAGAAAAGCAGTGAAAGTTTTGATTTTGATCAGATAAAAGCAAGCAAGGTGTAGTTAAGCGACTAGGGTAGGATAGATAGTGTGAGTTGTATCTTCCAAAAATGGAAACGCTTATCTTAGCTGCAGAAAACAGAGATCAGTATTATGGGAAGAGATTTGTAGCACATGATGGTTTTAGATCTGCTCCTTCCAATACTTTCAGGCAAATCAGTTGTAGAACTTTTCATTATGGAGTGGGTTTGCTTCCAAGGCCACCCAAGAGAACCTCTTCAACACCTATAACCAAAGGACCTCTTCCTCAGGTTCATTCCCCTCGTTCTCCCAAGTCCGTTTTGCCTGTCTTTGATTGCGTTAGAACCAGTCCCATTCCCATAATAGCTAAAAGCAGAGTCACTCGGTCTTCTACTGAGTTTGTTGACAAAAGGAGAAGCCTTTCTTACTCTGAGCTTTGGGCAGGTCCTACTTACTCCAACTCTCCTCCCCCTACTTCTGTTCCCATGCCTAAGTTTTCTCTCCGCCAAAAGAGGACGGTTTCTTTGAGCTTTCCAGCTCCTGACCCTGATGTTGATATCTGTGAAGTTGCTAAGTCTGCGCCTGTTTCTCCAACCTCGTCTGCTGACAACCCTTTTCACAGTACTGTGTCTGCCACCATGACACTGCGTCGCATGCTCAACCTTGAGACTGCAGACGATGAATGAAGATCAGGAGTCTTTTGGGGAACAACGGAGGTTTAGTCTTAGTTTTCTGCAATACATAAATAAGGTGTGTTAGTCACCAAGCTGGTTTGAGTTTGTTTAATAGCGTCTGATGGTGGTGGTAAAGGAACAACATGGAAGCAGCCTTCACGCAGAGTTGGTCAGCAGTTACTGAATATCCTAGGCAGATTGGGTTGTTATTAATGGTGGAGCAGCTGGTTATAGTTGAGTAGAAACATTCAGGAACCACGTAAAGGAGAAGACTTGATTCTGGTTTAGCATTTAGGATGGCTAAAAATTCACCAGTCTCTATCTAACATATACCCTGGGTGAATGCCAAGTTCATGTGGTGATGCTTGCGTATTAGCATTTTCTCTTTACCCTTTGTATAGTTTCTCTTTTAGAGTCAAGTCTTTTACCCTTAGCAACTAGGTTTCTGTTTCCTTTCTCTTATTTCTCCCTCCCTGCCCATATCTTTTCTTTAAACCCGTTCATGCCTTAAGTCTCTCTTCCTTCAATTTCGTTTCTGTCCAGCCTTAAAAGATGTAAATCTTGCTACTTCTGTTTAGTGGTCTTCCTCTTCAGCCCTTTCCTGATTTTTTGTAAAGGAAGAAGGGAATAGGAAGCTCTTTCTTGTGACGACTGTCTCCTACTGGTACTTTCGGTTAAAGACATTCCTCAAGCTCTTCTTGATACCGGTCTTACTTAGACTACTTTAAAGTTTCCTTGAAGTTTCGTGATCCAGCCTAATCTGCTCACCAGGTAAAATTTTGCAGCTCTTTTAACTCTCCCAACTCATGAATCTGAGTGTGTAGCTTTATACAAGTTTCATGACTTTGTAACAGGGGACTTATAGAAGCTGCTCCTCTGCTGTCGATGCTTCATCCTAGTTCCTTTGTCTCTACTATCTTTGGTTTTCTTGTTTTGTTACGCAGTGACAAGTATTGTCACAGTGTTTTGGACCTCTGTTTGTGTGAAACTTTCCACAAACATATGTGTAAGTTTGTGGCAGTGTTGTAGACATTTTAGTATCTTGTTTTGAGTTTAATGGTGAAGGAATGTATCCGTTGTTCCCTATAGTTATTATTATCAGAGATCATCATAAAAATAGGGGATTTTTGATGAATTCATCTATATTAAAACAGAAATACAAATTTGAGAATGCTAAAATTTAATCATTTATTACAACAGTAATTAATGAAACTATTGATGTTTATATATTATAGTTGAAATATCACATTAATATCATATATATTATAAAATGGAATTAACACATTAATAGCTTATACATTATAGAATTTAAATATCACATTAGTATTTGGTATAGTTTATATAACAATATATATATTTAACAAATGTTTTATCTAACTTCAAAAACTCTCCTACAGTATACACAAATTATTGTTCTCATATCTTTTAGTATACAAATGGATCTGAATTTCATATATTCTGCAAAAAACTATTTTTTATGTAGAAATTTAAATTAAATTAATTACATTATTTCAAGCATCACATTAATAGCTTATACATTATAGAATTGAAATATCACATTAATAGGTTTTATGCTTTAATTTTATATCACAATTTGTAGTTAGCAAATGTATCTCCAATTACAAAAAAAATTTTTTACAAAAGGCACAAACTATGTCAACAACCTAATATATGGAAAATCAATTTTAAACTTAACTCCCACGTTTTTTTGAAGATATTCGGCATGGCTCACTCGAGTTACAAATATCTTTATTTAAACGTTTAAAAGATATTGAAATTTGATTGTTATACAATAAAAAAATATTCCCACTCCAACCTCATAATTTTGCATGTATTTTTAGTGTGATACACTCTTAACAAAACTGCCTTATAGCAATCTATTTATTCTATAAAAAAAGGTTTAATACCATCAATAACAACCCTAAAATCTTGCTTATTAATCTACCTATTAAATACCGGTTTATTTGTATATTCTATATCAATTCGTAGACTTTATGTATATATAACTCTATTCCCATTCGTGGACCTTGATCATTGCAGATTCCAGCTACGCAAAGATAAGGGTTCTACTTCTATGATTCAAGAAGACATACTGATTTCATTGTTTTATTTTAGCAACAATAACATGTTACATGAACTCTACCTGTTTACAAGTATGCATTTTTTATTTTAGATCAATTAATTTGGTTTGAGCCTCTCTTTTTGTTAGAAGTTAATCAATCATCCAAGTAAATCGAAATATGAAACAATCACTCATAAGATTTTCAAAAAAAAAAAGAAATCACTCATAAGCTAAACAGAAATTATGAGGCTATATGATTCGAATCCTAATTCTGGATTATATTATATAGTTTACAAATAAATATACCATTGTATATTAATTAATAAATTTATTTGTTTGACTCATTTTGATTGGTAAATTTACCAAAGCATATTCATTTATTAAAAATAACATACATTCGGTTCAGACAATATTATTAAATCCAAACTATTTTCTATTTCGGTTCGATTCAATATTTATTAGTTTTGTTTTATTATAGTGAACACTTCTAAATAAATTAAATATTTTTAATATAAATACACTACGAACACATATCCAATATATATATATATATATAACACGATACAAACAAATATTTGGTCGAAACAATAAACCAAAATACTACGAGTTGAAACATTAAATTTTTGTGTTTGAAATATATATATATATATATATATATATATATATATTGTAAAACAAACACCCGCCCGGACTGGCGGGTCAAACACTAGTTGATGTTTTAATGAAGGTACAATTAAGGAATGTTGTCTTATCTAAATTAATTTAATCGATTTATTACATTATAATAAATGAAGCAATTGATATTTTAATGAAGCTACTAATTAGGAATGTTGTCTTATCCAAATTTTAAAATGTTTTATTACATTTTTTTCTTTTTCTAATTACTTTATTAATTATATTTGTTATAATAATTAACATCACTTGTTTTATGTGTTAATCATAATAATTTCATATGTTTGAATAAAATTATTTCATTGGTGACAAGATTCTAACCGGTTAATAAATAGTTTTTATTTATTCACATTCATCCAAATATCCATCCAAATAGAAATCGATTTTTTTGTTATCGTTTTTTGTTGTTCTAAAATTAAACTACATGTAGATATTATAAATTTCTAAACGGGGTTTGAGTTGATCATTTCGGGTCCGAATAGATTCATATTATAAATTTCTAGACGGAATTTAAGTTGATTTAAATTAACACCCGCTCGGTGAGCGGGTCCAACTCTAGTGGATCTGAACATAGAAGTACAACAGAAAAGTTGTAGAACGACTTGGGTTCAGACACGTACAGAGAAACTAGGGAATCTTCAGAGTAAAAGATTTGTAAGCAAAGTCAAAACACAGAGATAACAGCTTAAAGAAGCAGAGGAAGCAATAGAGAAACTTGTTTAACGTTAATGAGAAGCTGACTACAAAAGCTGAAGCTGAGAAGGATAGTAATCGAAGACGGGGAATATCGGAACATGCTGCAAGAAGAGGATCAAAGAAGATTGGGAGGATTCAGTTTCTGTTGATAAAACTTGAAGGAGAGTAAGAGAATGGAGCTAGGTTGAAGATTTCAAATACCGTACCAAATCAGAAGTTGTTGTTGGTCACAATATCTACTGTGAATCAAGAAGCGTGAGAATGAGAAAGAAGAAGAAGAAGAATCGGTCTGCAATCTCTGGTTGCTGAGCGTCAAGTTGGTTGAAACTGTTGCTACTTCATTCGCAAGTAACAACATATCACGTGAATAAAATAGCGTTTGCAATTTTGTTTTTGAACGCAAACGCAGTTTAGTAGTGTGTTCAAAGTTTGGCATTAATCATTTATTGAGCCACTTCTGTTTTCCTCCCTCTACAATCACATGATCGAGTGAACCGTAACCAGAATTTACACAAACAGACACTTTCTTATTATAACATTTTCTAGAGATCAAGAACCTTTTAACTACCTCATCCTCACAGTCAATCATCTACCTCTGTAATGCTCTAAATATAGTAAGGAGAGACAAGAAGAGATTGATGATGTCCAGGTAGAGAGAAACAGCTGCCCAAATATACTCATCATATGTGTATCTTTTGATCAGGTTGTCTGTATCATAGACTATGTACCCGCAGAATATTACTGATGCCAAGCAACCATAGATCATCACCGATATCCGCCCTAAGGGGAAAAAAACCTGCTCAACATAAATAAAAAACTAGATTATGCAAGTTTCTTACTTGTAGCTCTGAAAATACTACCAAAACTATTACATTGACTTAGGCTTCTAGCTTCTTATAGTCTAAAAACGCTAATATATTTCACTAACTAAAGCCTAAAACTGTAGCTCTCTGTAATGGGTTTTACTTGTATCATGGCAAAGACAATGAGCACGATGAGAGCACCAAACAAGAATGGTCCGAGGAAGTTGAAGTCATGTCCTCTCTTAGCAGCCCAGAAGGTGTACACGGTGAGGGACAGCACCACAACCGTTGTCAAGATCGCTGACTCGAGAATCACTTTCCCTGTTCCCAACCACCACAGAACAAGACTTAAACACACACAACAGAACCAGAAACATTGAATCAAATGTAAGTGAATAATAAAGAGAGACTGATGTTACCATTGGTGAAGGCACATGTCAATCCAACGACAAAAGCAAGAGCCAAAGTGAAAACCACCAAGAGTAAGTAGTTCACCGGATGTTTCTGATGGTAATAGTACAAAGGACACAACACTAAAACAACACACGGAGACGTTATTCAATCCAAAATGTTTGAAACTTTTTGATGTCTTAATGAAATCTTTACCTAAGAGTGGTGTGATGATGATCACTATGTAGAGAGCTAGTCCTGCGCTGGTGTTGGCGAAGAACATAGTGATTGGACGGACGGTGACCACTGTTGCGGCTACGGCGACGGTGGCTAGAAGCTGAAAGGCGATAATAGAGTAAACCTTGCGTATAAATCCCCACCGGAGCTCGGGAGCTTCATGCATCGTTGGGTATAAAGGTCTTGACCTTGAGCCACCGCCAGCTTCCACGTCATCTTTCCGATACGGTAAGTTCCACTGATACATTTTCCGACCAAGTTAAGGAAGGAAAGTTGGATTCAGTGCTGTGGCTTTCGATTCTTCGTCGTGCTGTCACGAGAAAGTTTTTTGGATAGTCTTCGTAAAAAGCGGTGTTTGAAGACGAAAGATCCCGCTTCAGGAGGAGGTGACACATGGTGAGTCGGTGACCGGAGAATAAGCATAAACCGTGACAAGGATGGTTGTCCATCTACAATAATCCCTTCTTAATCCTTTTTTGTTTTTTGTTTTCTGAGTTTTTTTTTTCTTTAAAATAATAAAATAAATTAATTATGGGCTGTCTAGTGTAATCTACATAAGAACGTGTTTAACCTTTAAGAGCCTTTAAAGGTTATTAACTTTTTTGTTTTTTTTTTCTAATTTTTTTTTTAAAAAGATAAACTAATTGCGGGTCGCCACGTGTCAGTGGGATCCGCAAACAGTGCAATAACCCCTTAAGAGCTGCCTCTTGCAGAAGGGGTAGAAAGGGTAGAAGGGGTAGAAAGGGTGGATCTTAAGTTTTGTGCTGACCCCACCTCTTAAGAACTCACCTAAGAAGTAGGGTTAAACTTGCTCTAACAGTGTAAAAACTAATTTTTAAAAGGGGATTTTTAAAGATGGTTCTTAGGAAAAGTGATAAAGTCTACCACTATTTGTGGTTAAGAATCCCCTAAAAATCACTAATGGAGATGGTCTAAAGTATGTTCAGTTAAAAATGTTTTTGATATATTTTGGGAAATCGGTAAAAATATCACTTTCTTTTCCTTGTATCACTTTTCAACAATATTTTAATCATTTTTACTTTTGTCTTTTAAGAGTAGAACACACACTTATAACTTTTGACTTAGTTAATCTAAGACTTAAGCTTTAGAGACTTAGAGTTACGGGGTGATGTAAGCTGGAGATAGAATTTAAAAATGTAAAATTTAGGATTTTAATTATTTTTTTTTAAAAAATTATTTTTTAAAAAATGATATTTTTAAAAATATTTCTTTAATGAATGTAAAATGAAAAATAATACAATAAAAGTGGTAAACTTAAAATTCTCCTATATATTTTTGGTAAATGATCGAACTTGTTCAATAATATTTCAAATTTGACAAAACAAAATTTGAAAGTAAACTGCAATATTATCAATATAAATTTACATGCTATATTAACATTCCAATCTATTTTTTAAGTATTTATTAAAAACATATTTAGATATAAATATTTCAAGAAGTAAATAAAACTAATTTAGAGCACTTCCAATGAAGATTTTTCAATTAAGATTCTTATTTCACACGTATATATATATAATATAATAAATATATAAAATTTTAATTATGAATATAAATTATTCTAAAATATCTGTTTGATATACTTTGAGCTCAACAAAATGAAATACTCAACAATATTAATTTTATTTAGTTTATTTTTTTTTTGAGAATTAGATACTTGCAATAATTTTGCTGATAAATATATAAAGATATGTTTCAATACCTGTAAAGAACATTTGCTTTGAATATAATATAATTTTAGAAATATGAAATTACACCCAATAACTTAAAAACAAATTCACAAAGTAACTAAAATCTCATTCTCTCTTCTTTTTTTCTTTTCCCATCTCTCTCTAACTTTTGTCTAGAAATTAATTTTGGTTACTTCACAACTAATCCCTGTAAATATATGAAATTTTAATTTTTAAAAATAATTAATTAAGATAAAACAATTTTCACCATCTCTTGGCAAAAAGAAGCAAGGCCGGAGAAGAGCAATAATGGTGGTTACTGTTGTGTGTGTGTGGAGATCTTCACCAAAAGAGAAAAAATTATGAGAAAGCAAAAAACTTTCGCTTTAACCAATGCAACAAAACAGATTCACAGAATTGAAAAAAGTGCGAATTTGGAAATATATTTCCCACTCTCTTCTTACATCCTTCACTTCCATCTCCTTTGCCCACACTTTTATAACTCCATAGATACTTCCCACATCTCTCTCTCTCCCTGTCTAGGGTTTGTTTCTTTCTTCAAGCAGATTCTCGCGCAACACGAGGGGTTTACTTCCTCACTCTCTTCAAGACTCTTACTTTTTGTTGTACTATCCATCTTAGATTTGTGGGTTTCTCTTTTGACTTTCTGGGTTTACTTCAATTCTCCTGGAGAGCCACTAGATTAATGATGTTACAGCACTGCTGCAAATTAGGGTTTTCTCCAAAAAGCTCTAATCTTGGTGTTCTATACTGTATATGTATTTAGGGTTTTACTCTCTCTGCACATAGATGGTCTCGCGGAGACATGATATAGCTTTAGGTGTTGGAAGATCTTGTAATACAAAGTTCAGATTCTTTTGTGTAGATATATCTATTACAAGCTGATCCATCTTCAGTTGGTGTGGTTGATTATCCTCTGGCTATCCTGGAGATCTGGGATTTGTTTCATCTCTTATGTCAGATGAGAACTTTTTACCCTTCTGATTCTTGTACTAAAGAATCACACCTTAGTTCGTTGAATCCACAATCATGGCTTCAAGTTGAGAGAGGGAAGCTATCTTCCTCTGCGTAAGTTTCTCTCTTTTGTTTTCTTTCTAGTTGATTATATATTGAGCTTGAGACGTTTCGGCTAACCTATGGTCTTGTGTTAGTCCACTATGCAGAGAATCATTTATCAAAGTTCCCGAGCCGCAGATACTGCCTCATTATAAACCTCTTGACTATGTAGAAGTTCTTGCTCAGATTCATGAAGAACTCGAGTCTTGCTCTTTACATGAGAGGTTGATTCTGTATCTGTTTCAGTATCAAGTCTTTAGAGGTCTTGGAGAGACCAAACTTGGACAGAGAAGCCTTAGATCAGCTTGGCAAGAAGCTACAACTGCCCATGAGAAAGTTGTGTTTGGGTCTTGGTTAAGATATGAGAAACAAGGGGAAGAAGTTATAGCTGATTTGCTTTCTTCTTGCGGTAAGTATTCAGAAGAGTTCGTGCCGCTGGACATTGCATCTTATTCCCCGGTTATCGCTGCGTCTTCCCCTGAGGCAGCATCTGTGAAGATGAAGCTCCATATTTCAAAACATGTTGTGTTTAAGATAGGTGAAGAGAGAATAGCTTGTGACAGAAAGAGATTCGCAAGTCTTTCACCTCCATTTCACGCCATGCTCTATGGAAACTTCACAGAATCTCGTCTTGACGAGATAGACATGTCAGAGAACCATGTATCCTCGTCAGCTATGCGTGTTGTCAGAGACTTCAGCGTTACTGGTGTTCTGACCGGAGTCTCCAAGGATATTCTATTGGAAGTTTTAATGTTTGCTAACAAGTTTTGCTGCGAGAGGCTTAAAGATGCATGCGACAGAGAACTGGCTTCTCTGGTTTCTTCGATGGAATGTGCCATTGAGCTTATGGACTTTGCACTAGAAGAGAGCTCCCCGATCCTAGCTGCATCGTGTCTGCAAGTTTTTCTGTACGAGATGCCAGATAGTTTGATGGACGAGCGTGTTGTCGAGGTTTTGACTCAGGTTAATAGATCTCAAGTCTCAGCCATGGCAGGACAAGCTTCATTCTTCTTATACTCTTTTTTAAGCGAAGTCTCAATGCGTTTGGATCCTCTTTCCGACAGAACATTGTGTTTCTTGGAGAAAGTAGTTGACTTTGCAGAGAATGATCAGCAGAGAGCATTGGGGTTTCATCGGTTAGGGTGTACGAGGCTATTGAGGAAAGAGTACCATGAGGCAGAAGAGGCTTCCGAAACCGCGTTTAATCTAGGCCATGTGTATTCAGCTACTGGTTTAGCAAGAATAGGATACATCAAAGGCCATCGTCTTTGGGGCTACGACAAGCTAACCTCTGTTATCTCCTCTGTTTCGCTGCCTCTAGGATGGATGTATCAAGAAAGGGCTTTATACTGTGAAGGTGATAAGAAACTTGAGGATCTTGAGAGAGCAACAGAACTTGACCCGACTTTGACTTATCCTTACATGTATCGAGCTGTCATGCTGATGTCTAAACAAAACGCTGAGGCTGCCCTCGAGGAAATCAACAGGATCTTGGGGTTTAAACTTGCGTTAGAATGCTTGGAGATCAGGTTCTGTCTCTATCTTGGTATGGATGACTACGAAGCGGCTCTTCGTGATGTACAGGCTGTTCTTACTTTGTGTCCGGACTACAGAATGTTTGATGGGAAAGTAGCTGCAAGGCAGCTTCGGACACTTGTGTATGAGCATGTCGAGAACTGGACAACCGCTGACTGTTGGATGCAGCTTTATGAGAAGTGGTCGAATGTTGATGATATTGGTTCTCTATCCGTGATCTATCAGATGCTAGAAGCTGATGCTTGTAAAGGTGTTCTTTACTTTAGGCAATCTTTGCTTCTCCTTAGGTTGAACTGTCCTGAAGCAGCCATGCGTAGCTTACACTTAGCCAGAGAACACGCCTCGAGTGACCATGAACGTTTGGTTTATGAAGGATGGATCTTATATGACACTGGTCACTGTGAAGAAGGGCTTCAAAAGGCTAAAGAGTCCATTACAATAAAGAGATCATTTGAAGCTTATTTCCTTCAAGCTTATGCCTTAGCAGAGTCTAGCCTCGACCCATCGAATTCTTCAACCGTTGTTTCACTTCTTGAAGATGCTCTTAAGTGCCCTTCTGATAGGTTGCGGAAAGGCCAGGTACGCTCGTTGACCTCTGGCGATTACATGCATTTACATAAACTATATGAACATGGTTTCATGTTTTGTTTATTTGATTTCCAGGCTCTAAACAATCTTGGGAGCGTTTATGTGGATTGCGATAAGCTAGACTTAGCTGCAGATAGTTATATAAACGCTTTGAAAGTGAGGCACACACGTGCTCACCAAGGCCTAGCTCGTGTCCATTTCCTTAGAAACGACAAAGCTGCAGCTTATGAAGAGATGACCAGACTCATCGAAAAGGCTCAAAAAAACGCATCTGCTTACGAGAAAAGATCAGAGTACTGCGACCGTGAGCTGGCCAAGTCTGATCTCGAAATGGTCACCCGGTTAGACCCTCTCCGAGTCTATCCTTACCGGTACCGAGCGGCAGGTTACTTCATAACTCAACTCTTACGCTTACTGTTTCTTTACTTTGTCATGTCATAACCTGAACACTGTTTTTTTTGTCTTTTGTGGTTGTGATAGTGTTGATGGATAGTAGGAAGGAGAGAGAGGCTATCATGGAGTTATCACGAGCTATTGCTTTCAAAGCTGATCTCCATCTTCTTCACTTAAGGGCGGCTTTCCACGAGCACACCGGAGATGTCAGTAGTGCGTTGAGGGACTGTCGTGCGGCGCTGTCCGTAGACCCTAACCATCAAGAGATGCTCGAACTCCATAGCCGTGTTAATAGCCATGAACCTTGAATGCAACAACCACATAGAACAAAGCTTGCAGATGATAGTAAAGTGTGAAACACATTTGTAGAACTCTCTATGTTCTCATTATTGTAAACTTGTATTGGCTCGTTACTCTTTCTTGATTCTTATTGTTGTTGTTTTCCTTATTTCTATTTTTGATTCTATATTAAAAAAATCATGTTTTACATCTTTATTCAACCATCCTAAAATTCTACCTAGTATTTATTAAATAATGGATGATTATTTAATATACGGATGATGTCTATCCTTTTGTTTTGTCATATTCTCTTTAGTCGGTGATGTTAACCGACTTCATCTTTCTCTATATAAAAAATGCTCTCTCCTCTTTGTAAACTACATCACTTTACAATGATAATAAATGTGTTATCTCTTACTTCTTATATCTTTTGCTGGTTTACATATATAAAAATAAGTAATATACATATCTATAATTATATTATTTTGCTTAATTTACAACACGTTATCATCATAAAGCTCTGATTTTATACCGAACGAAATTATATTAGTGAGATAAGGTTTAATTTATGTTTTTAATAATTTTAATAGTTTTAATTTTGTTATTGTTCCGGAATGAGATGATAGACCTTCTCCGTTTATTTTTCGGAATGATAGGTGTTGTCTTTCCCGACTAATTGTTAAGATAGACTACGACTTCACGATCAGAGAAACACATGATAGGCTTTGTCTCAATGAATAAAAAAGATCAAAATGGTAGACTTTGTTTTCTCGGATCTTGAATAAAAAAAGGTTAATATGGCAAACTTTGTCTCTTCAAACCTTGAAAAAAATGATTAACATGGAAGACTTTGTCTCCTCAGATCATGTGAGAGACTAAGCCTCCAATTTAAATTATGCTTTTTAAATTTATGCACTTAATTTATACTTTTAATTTTATGCTTTAATTTTTTACATTTACTGTTCGCATTTAAATTCCCGTCTTTATTATATATCTATATATATAAAAGAGTGTTTTGATCACTCTTAAGGGTGCCACATAGGATTCCACATCACAAAGTCGTCTCTTGACAACGCGACATGTGTCCCAAACATTAAAACACTGCAATTTATTAAATATAACAATATAAAAACATGTAACTTATATAATATAATTAATAATATATATAGCCACACGTGTCCCGAACATTAAAACACTGCGATTTATTAAATATAACACTATAACAACATGTAACTTATATAATATAATTAATAATATATATAATTTTTATGATATGATCTTTATGTATAAAATGTTGATTTACGTAGTTTTATATTTTGTTTTAAGTTTGAAATTCTTTTTTCACTTTTATCAAACTAAGTAAAATATATTTATTTATTTTTTGGTGACAAATATTTTTGCTAATATTTACTTATTTAATAATATTATGAATTTATTAATTTTTAATTCATGAACTTTATTATTGATATTAATTTTACATGTTTACTAATTATTTTAATAGTAGAAGAAAACAAAAAACATGTTCTACTTAAAAGTTATAATATAAAAATCTCTTTATGTTTTAGTAAAATTGATATCTAATTCATAAAATATTACAAAGCTAAATATATTTATCGTTTTTTGGTATTAAACTTAATAGATTGAATACCGGCGGTATATAAACCAAACCAAATCAAATTGATATCTAATTCATAAAATATTACAAAAGCTAAATATATTTATCGTTTTTTGGTATTAAACTTAATAGATTGAATACCGGCGGTATATAAACCAAACCAAATCAAAGTATCTATGGTTTATTATGGTCGCTATTTTTATAAATCAAAATACCTAAAAACTGAAATCCGGATTGAACATTTTTACAAACTAACCAAAACTACAAACATATGTAAGATTGTTAAAAAAAATCTCACAAATATGGTATTAGAAGTTAAAGACTTGGAGATTGTTTGGCTAACAAATAAATACTCACACCACCTGAACCAAAAAAATTACAAATACATATAACAACGTTATTTTCCGGTACAAGAAGCATCAAACACAATTCACAAACTCAGTTAATAACACCTTACAAAAAGGATGAACCCAATACTTTTAACAAACCTAGGATAATACATCCAATCACCAGAAGAACTTTCATAACGTCCAACCAAACGTAATCGCTTTAAAACCACCAATTTTTAAAACATACAATACACATCTTTTGCAAATGCAAACCTAAAACACAAACCACAAAATCATTAAAATAATAACCTAGACCATAAGTAAAGTATATCCCGCCCGTAGGGCGGGCCGACCCTAGGCTGGCTACAATTATCTAAATACAATTATCTTATCGAATTTGACAAAGCTCGAAATAAATGCCAATGATATTACGAGAAATAATTATATGATTTGGACAGTGGGTGCAAAGATGCACATAAGAGGAAACATGCTTTTGGAAACATCGATAGTTCGAAAACGGTTTCAGATGAGAAAAAGGCAAAAGCCATGATATTTTTATGACACCACATACATGATGTTTAAAAGATGAATATATTACGAAAAAGGATCCTGCGGACCTCTGGCAATCATTAAAAGAGAGGTTCGATCACCAGAAATATGTGATCTTACCGAACTCTAAACACGAGTGGACCCATCTCCGGTTCCAAGACTAAAAAAGTGTAAGTGAATATAATTCCGCGATGTTCGGAATTACATCTACGATGATGTTATGTGGAGAGAAAATAAGTGATTATGATATGATCGAGAAAACTCTCTCCACGTTCCATCCTGGAAATGTAGTCTTGCAACAACAATATTGGGAAAATGGGTATACTCGCAACTTGGAGTTGATGCAAATCCTCCTTGTAGCAGAGCAGAATAATCAACTCGTGACTTTAAACCATCATTCCAGTGGATCTGCTCCATTCCCGAAGCGAATGTTGCATCATCCAGTTATGATAATTGGGGAGGATGTGGACATGGTCGAAATCATTATCATGGTCGTGGAGGAGGACGAGGAAGAAGATTCTGTCCGTATGATGAAAGAAATAATAAGGACTTCCACGAAAATGAAAGAGGCCGAGATGATAAGACAAACATAAAATGTTTGCTACAGATGCGGTATGAAAGGTCATTGGGTACGAGGTTGTCGTACCCCAAAACGCTTAGCCGATCTGTATAAAGAATCCCAAAAAGCGAAAGAGAAAGGAAGATAAACAAATTTCATCTCTGATAAACCCGGGTCATCCTTTCATGGTTTAAATGATGATACTCATCTCGATGTATCAGAATTTCTGATTGATTCAGAGAAAATCGATGATTGTTATTAAAATCGATGTGATATAAGTTTAATGTACTATAGTATCTATATCTTTTGTTGTAAGATATATGTTTTGTTTCATTTTTAATAATACATGTTTTATGACTATTTTAAATTCAGAAAATGCCAGACTTTAAGACTATGGATGGAGATATGTATTTGCCAGATTGTGCGTCAATGCACATGATAATTGAAAATAAGAAATATTTCTCCAATCTCAAAATAAAAGATTACACTGGAAGCGTAAGTACAATTTATGGTAGTGCAAAGATTATTAAGGGCTCTGGAAGAGTCAAATTTTCAATGTCATGGGGGACAAAATTTGAAATAAGTGATGCATTATATTCTCCCGAGTCTCATAGAAACTTATTAAGTTTTAAGGATATCCGAAGAAATGAATATCATATTGAAAGTATGAAAGATGACATTGAATATCTTTGCATTAAGTCCGAGGGGAAACATATATTGGAAGAGTTAAAAATGTTATCCTCTGGACTATATTGTACAAAAATAAACATGACTGTGTCCTATACCACAGTAAACATGAAATTTACTAATACATTTAAAATATGGCATGAGAGGCTAGGACATACCAGTTCAGTCATGATGAGAAAGATAGTGCAAAATTCAAATGGCCATCCGTTGAAAAGCGAGAGAATTTCGCAAATGGGCGAGTTTACATGTAATGCATGTTCTCAAGGAAAACTTATAACTCGGCCATTACCAGCAAAAGTTAGCAATGAATCATCATTGTTTTTAGAAAGAATATATGGTGATATATGTGGGCCGATCCACCCACCGTGCGGGCCGTTTAAGTATTTCATGGTAATGGTTGACGCATCTAGTAGATGGTCAAACGTCTGTCTTTTGACGACAAGAAATACGGCTTTCGCAAAGTTCATTGCTCAAATCATAAAGTTGAGAACGTAGTTCTCAGAATATGCCATAAAGAAAGTATAGCTTGATAATGCTGGTGAGTTTACATCGCAAGCCTTCAATGATCATTGTATGTCAATGGGGATTGATGTGGAGCATCTAGTTCCCCATGTTCATACAAAAAATGGCATGGCCGAGTCACTGATTAAACGATTACAGTTGATTGCAAGACCGTTGATATTGAGAACAAAGCTCCCAATTTCAATATGGGGTCATGCTATTTTGCATGCAACTGCACTGATTCGGTTGAGACCGAGTGCAAATAATAAGTACTTCCCATTACAATTGTCATCTGGGCAGGAACCAGATGTATCTCATCTCTGTATTTTTGGGTGTGCGGTCTCTGTTCCGATAGCTCTGCCACAAAGAACAAAAATGGACCCACAGAGGAGATTGAGAATATACGTGGGTTATACGTCACCAAGTATAATAAGGTATCATGAACCAATAACTGGTGATATGTTTACGACACAGTTTGCCGATTGCCATTTTAACGAGGAAGAATTTCCAGCGTTGGCGAGAGAAATTAGAAAAATTTCTAAAGAGATTACATGGTGTACACCGTCGTTTTTTCACCTTGATCCCCCTACGAATCAAAGAGATCTGGAAGTTCAGAAAGTTGTGCATTTGCTTAATTTGGCAAACCAGTTACCAGATGCGTTCACAGATACGAGAAGGGTGGCCAAATCATATATACCGGCTGAAAATGTTCTATCAAGAGTTGTTGTTCCTTGCAGACAAATTGATGGAAACACAATGAATGAACCTAGAGTTCAGTTAAAGAGGGGGAGACCAACGGGTTCTAAAGATAAAAATTCCCGAAAGAAAAAGAATATGTTTGAGCAAAGCTGAAATGTTTCAGAAGAACCTAATACTGAAAAATGTTTGAAAGAAGGATCCAGATGACGAAGAGAGAACAAAAAAATATGAGATTTCCATCAACTACGCCCGAGATGAAAATTTTTGGATCAGAAATAAGATAAAATATATTGATGGAATGTTCTCATTTTTTGTGTCCAAAGAAATAGATCACGAATGTGATGATCCAGATCCAAGGTCCATATTGGAATATATGAACAGACATGATTGGGAGGAGTGGAAGAAGGCCATACAAACTGAGTTACTCTCCCTAAATAAAAGGAATGTCTTTGGACTTATAGTCATAACGCCTGAGAATATAAATCCAGTTGGGTACAAGTGGGTATTCGTGAGAAAAGTAAATGAGAAAAATAAAGTAACACGATATAAAGCCCGATTAGTTGCCCAAGGTTTTTCTCAGAGACTGGGAATCAATTTTGAGGAAACGTATTCCCCGGTATTGGATGCAATTACGTTTAGATTTTTGATGAGCCTAGCGGCATCGAAAAATCTTGAAATGCATCTTATGGACGTTGTAACTGCATATTTGTATGGATCATTGGATAATGATATATACATGAAACTCCTTGAAGGATTGGAAATGCCAAAAGCATTGAAAACAAAATCTAGGGATTTTTGTTCGGTCAAGTACATCGATCACTTTACGGGTTAAAGCAATCCGGACGCATGTGGTAAAATCGCCTAAGTGAATATCTGCTGAAAAAAGATATGTGAATAATGCGATATGTCCCATGCGTTTTCATTAAGAAATGGTCATCTAGCTTTGTGATCATTGTTTTATATGTAGATGATCTGTACATAAATGGAACTCAAAAGGAGGTTGATGATGCACGAACTCATATGAAGAAGTTCGAAATGAAAGATCTCGGTAAGACAAAATTTTGTCTTGGGCTCCAGATTGTGCATCTCCAAGAAGGAATATTTGTGCATCAATCAAATTATACGAAAAGATTATTAAGACGCTTTGACAAAGCGACTCCTTTGAGTACTCCAATGGTAAATAGATCTCTTCGATGTAGAGAAAGATCCTTTTAAACACTGTGAAGATAACGAGGAGGTACTCGAGCCTGAAGTACCTTAAATGAGCGCTATCAGTGGGCTTCTATATCTTGCAAATTGTACAAGACTTGATATTACTTTTGCAACTAACTTACTTGCAAGATATAGTTCTTCTCCTACTCGTAGGCATTGGAACGAAATCAAGCATATATTCCGATACCTCCAAGGTACAGTTGACTTAGGGTTAATTTATTTTAGAAACCCGAGTTTGGTATGGTTGGTTTTGCAGATGCATGATACTTATCAGATCCTCATAAAGCTCGATCGCAAACTAGCTATGTTTTTACAATTGGTGGAATCGCGAGATCTTGGCGTTCCCAGAAACAAACTCTGGTTGCAACTTCGTCGAGTCATGCAGAGACTTTGCGCTTCATGAAGAATGTCAAGAATGTGTGTGGCTTAGGTCAATGGATCATCACATACAAGAAGTAAGTGGAATATTTGACATGAAAGAGCCGACGAAAATATTTGAAGACAATTCAATGTGTGTTGCTCAACTTAAAGAATGTTATATAAAGAGAGATAGAACAAAACACATTCCTCCAAGTTTTTTCTCGTACATACAGTCATGCGACAATTTAGCTGACTTGTTTACAAAGGCCCTTCCTACTACAAAATTCCGAAAACACGTATACTGTATTGGAATGCAGACTTGCGTGACCTGTGAAGAAAATCTTTGTCTATTATTCTCAGAGGAGATTACGTTATTGTACTCTTTTTTCTTTGTCATGTTTTTGTCCTTTTAAGTTTTTCCCTGATTAAGTTTTTAACGAGGCAGTACGTAATACAAATTAGATAATTAAGGGGAAGTATTAGATAATGGATAATTATCTAATATAAGGATAATGTTTATCCTTTTGTTTTGTCGTATTCTCTTTAGTCGGTGATGCTAACCGACTTCATCTTCCTCTATATAAAGGATGCTCTCCTCTTTGTAAACAACAACACTTTGCATAATAATAAATGTATTCTCTTTTACTTCTTATATCTTTCGTTGGTTTACATATATAAAATAAGTAATATACACATCTATAATTACATTATCTTGCTTAATTTACAATAATAATGTTTTTGGTGACTATTATAATTATTTCTAGCTTTATTGTCGTCAAATGAGAGCTAAGATCTTCCCTTAATTAGTAACAAATATGTGAATATTCATTTAGATTTTTGGGGAAAAGATGAATACTTCTTCAACCTTTGTATTGGAACCTCACTTTCTATTCTTATTCTTTATCTTATGCATTATTTCATGTTTATAATTATGTTTCGCTTAAACTATGTCTGAATAGTCACTTTGTTAGATTTATGATTTATTAATGGTCAAACTAGGATTATTATTAGATCTATCATCGAAATTGTGATCATTGCTTGTGTTCTAGAGTAGCTTACTAGAACTCCGATCTTAGGATAATTGACACTGCGAGAGTAGAATCGTTACATGAACAAATTCGGTTGAATTTGAATTACTAGGTACAATCAAGAGAATAGTGTAGTGATTCTAACTGAACCTATCGAATCTTGTCTTTTAATGCTTGACTAAGAAAGCTATCGATCGATCCCGTTTGCATACTTTCGATCGACGGTCATTCCGAATTTGCACACGAATGTTGTAGACTTTGAGATTAACCATAAGATAGATATAACTTAATATCTTTACTAATTCAATTCATGTTCTATAATTGAAAATCCATTGGATTTTATCCATTAAAATTCACTACTTGAAAACCCAAGATCTATCTATTTTCCTTACTTGTTTACAAACCAACTCTTTCATATTTACTTATTTTAAAATCTTATTAATTGCCTAACTTAACTAAGTCGATTATCAAATCTATCATGTGTCCTCGCTCTTTGGGGATTCGATCCCTAAGTACTATATCCCCTGTTAGGAATGACTCTAGGCGCTACTCGGGCGGCTGGGTTAGGCCTAGCGCCTATCGAGAAAATCAGGGACTAAGCGAAAATTACGCGGGGCAGAAATTTATATTGTTAAATGTATTATAAAACATGTTAATTTTTATTTTTATAATATTAATACATTTTCATGTTTAAAATTGTATAAAATACACAAATATAAAATTATAAACTTAATACACTATAATTTTCATCAAAATTATGCAAATAAATTGCACTTATAATATTTTAGATCAAATAAATAAATAAAAAATATTAAAAAGATAAATAAATTAGGTGACCACCTAGGCGGCTAGACAATAGGTGGCTAGATGGTTATTTAGGTGGCCTAGGCTGACTAAAATCGAACATTATAGTTTTTAGACGAATTTAGCATAAATTGGGGCGGGTAAGTGGTGCCTAACGGCTAAACGACTGCTTTTTAGAACATGGACTACAACTGAACCTCTTATTTGAGAGAGTAATGATTAGCTCTAGGGTAATTTGAGCATGTATCACGTAGTGGGGTAGGCTTTGAGCTCGGTGAGAGCGGACTCGCATCCGCCCCGTTAGGGTTGAAACGAACCACTTGCACATGGTCGTTTCTCGCAGATCCTTCTGGATTGCTACAATGAGCATATGTTGCTTATACTGGGCGACGTGATTATTCGGGTCGCTAGTGCCGTCATACATCTTTACTTTGGAAAATGAGAATTTTTTCGGCATTCACTACAAGAGATGTGGGTATTAATATCGACCCTTAAATGCTATGAATTTAATATAATAGCATTTCTTAAAACTCTCTGATAACGCTCGTTATCGTAGGCCGGACACTTTTTATAACAGATCTTTCGGATGTGATAGTGAAATAAACAATAGCAAATGTTTGGTGTTATTTTTTCTTAATTATCCAAAAATATTATTAAAAATAATTACCAAAACAAATAAAAAATTAAAAACTACAACTAAACATAAGTAACCAAAACATAATTCATAATTAAATAATTTAAATTAAAATAAAAAATTAAATCATAATTAAAAATTAAAATTTATTTATCAATTAAAACTGGTATAGAAATAATTAAAGAATACACTAAACCAAAAAACAAATTAAAACAGTATTAACCAAAAGATAATTAACCAAAACCTAAACTAAGCCTCCGCCTGCAGCCTCTAGAGCATACGCCTGCCGCCTCCAGAGTGCTGTCGTCGCATCACCTAGTCACCGTTGTTAACTTCTATCGAGTCGTCTGCTACAGCCATCAGATTTTCTCCATCGCCTCATCTGCTCGATACCGAAGTTTCTCTATCGCCTTCTCCCGCCATGATTTCGAGCCTGTCCCTCTCACACTATCTTCTTCTTCTTATTCCTCTCAACCGCTTCAAACGTTTCCGTATGGATCCGTATCCGTAAGGTGCTAGTCCGAAGTTCTTGTAGTCGTAGCTGAAGTGATCAGAGGTGATGGTCCAGGGGCTGTTCGTTCGCGAGGGTTTGGTCGTAGTTGGTAAAGTACTCTCTGATGGATTCTGGGGAAGAGATGACCAAAACGGGACGGCATCCAAATTTGAGGAAGAGGACATGGCCATGGACACGAAATCAAGGCTTCAAAATCGATGGGAGAGATGAGAGCAAAGAAGATGAAAAGAAGAAAAAAAAGAAGAAT